>QJNX01000414.1:0-43136 GCA_004155925.1 Monosporascus sp. MG133 | reverse complement strand
TTTATATTTATATTTATTATCGTTATTATTAATTAAATAATAAAATTTTTTTTTAAATCGTTTTCGTTAATAAAAAATAAAATAAATTTTATTTAATTAATTTTTTAATTAATTAAAAAGTTATATTAATATAATTATTTTTTACCGAAAATTATATTATAATTTCGTATTAAAATAATATTAAAATTAATAATTTATTTTCGTTTTTAAATATAAATTTCGAAATAATTAATTTTACGGTTAATTTATTTATTATTATAAATAAATTTAATATTTTTAATATTTTTAATTTTATAAAATTCGGTTTTATTTTTTTATAATAAACGTAATTTATTAATTATTTTTAATTTAATATAATTTAGATCGGTTTTATAATTTATTATAACGGTATATTGTTTTTTTTTAATTCGTATTTTAATTATAATAAAAAAAAATTTATTTTTTTTATTATTATATATAAAACTTTTTTAAAAAATATATACTAATTTTTTTTTTTTTTATTAATTTATAATTTTTTTATAAATAACATTTTTTTTTTAAAAAATTATATTTATAATTACTTTAATTATTTTTTTTATTAATATAATTAAACTTTTAATTTAAAAATTTTTTTTTTATATCGTTTAATTTAATTTTTTAAATTAATAATTTATTTTTTAAAAATTTTTATTTTTTTTAATTAATTTATTATTATAATTTATTTTTCGTTTATCGTTATTATTAATTAATTTTAATATTTTTATCGTTTTTAATATTAAATATAATATTAAATTATTTTAATTAATCGTTCGTTAATTTTTTTTTATATTTTTTTTTTAATTTTCGGTATAATTTTTACGGAAATAAAAATTATTTAATATTTTATTTTAAATTTTTATTATTATTTAATAAATTTATTTTTTTTAAATTTTATAATTATATTATTCGTAATAATATATAAAATTTTATTTAAAATAATTTTTTTTTAATTAATTTTTTTTAACCGTAAATAAGTCGACGATATTTTAAATTATTTAAATACGTAAATATTTATATTATTTTTAATTTTTAAAATTATTTTTTATTTACGTATAAAAATTAAATCCTTATTTATATATATATATAAATTATTATTAAATATATTTTTATTATTTTTTATATTATAAATAATAAATTTTTTTATAATAAATAATATATAATTTTTTATATCGATTAAATTTTTTTAAATATAAAATTTCGTTTTAATTTTAATATTTTTTAATTTATTTATTTAATTTTTATTATTTTTATTTTTATTATTTTTTTTATTACGTACGAAATATTCGTTTTTCCGATATTAATTTTTTTTATTTTTTATATTTTTATAATTATTAAATAATCGTAAGGCCGGTTATAATAATACGTTATCGGATAATTACGGTTTAAAAAAATATTTTAATTTTTCGTAATTTTTTCCGTATTTTTAAGAATAAATTAAAACTTTTTTTTTTTTAATTATACCGAAAATAACGGTTTTTTTATTTTTCGGTTATTTTTTAAATACCGGAATTTAACCGTTATATTATTATTTCTTAAAAACTTTATATTAATTTTTTATATAATTTATTTTATTATAATTATAATATTTAATTTAATTTTAATTTTTTTTTTATATTATTTTTAATTTTATAAATTTTAAAGCCGTTTTATAAATAATAAAAAATATATTATATTTTTTAATTTAATTAATTTCCGTAAATTTAAATTTAAAAATAAATTCTTTTTTTCGTTTTTATCGTTATTTATATTATTAATTATCGATTTTAATTATTTTTACGATATATTTATTTAAAATAATAAAATATATTATTTTAACGATTTCGTTTTTAACGTTATTTTTTAAATTTTTATAAAAAATATCGATTAAATTATCGTTTTTTTCGTTTATTTATTTTATTTTAATAATAAAATTTTTAAACGTTATTATATATTTAAATATTAATTTTTTTTATTTTAAATCGAAAATTTTTTACGTTATAATTTTTTTTTCGTTTAAATTTTTAAAATTAATATAATATTAAAAAAAAATTAAATAATTTATTATTAATTTAACTTTTTATTTTTTAAATAATTTCGTAAAATAAATTCGAATTAATTTAAACCATTTTTTTTAAAAAATATCGCGACCGTAAAAATTTTATCGGCTTTATTAATAATTTTTTCGAAACGAAAATAAACGCGTATTTAAATAAAAAAATTTTATATATTATTTTTTCCGTTATAAGGTTCGGATTTTTTAAATTTAATTTTAATTTCGTTAATTTTAATAATATTAATTTAAATTTTAAAACGTTAAACGGTTTTTTCGAATTTTTTAATTATATTTTTATATTATTATATAATAAACTTTTAAATATTATCCGATATATTAACGATATAACGTATTATTTAAAATTTAATTATATTATTAAATAAAAATTTATAACGTATAACGGTTAATTAATTTAATTAATTATTAAACCTTAATTATACGGTTTATATTAATAATAATATTATAAAAATTTAAATAATAAATTAAAAATATAATTACGTTTAATAATAATAAATATTAAGATAATTTAAATAACCAAATTATATTATAAATTAATATTATTTAAATTATAAAAAAATAACGAACGTATATATATTACTTTTAATTCGACCGGTTCGATATAATTTTATTTATTTTTTGGTAATTAAATTTTTTCGAACTTATCGAGCTATCTTAAACCGTTTTCCCGGCTCGACTGGCTTAACGTACCAAGCCTTCCCAGGTCTAATCAGGTTCCTTAAGCCCATCGAGCCCGTTACGTAACCCTGATCCCATACCGGGAATCCTATCCTACAACTTCCGACCGTCTGTTACTGTGCTAAGGGCTTTGGTCATAATACGTTTTGGTTCCGATTAGGTATAAAATAATTCGATTAACGGTTTTATAATATACGTTATTAAAATTTAGGTTAAATCGGGCAAGTTAAGATATCGTAAAAGTTATATTAATTTACGTATTAATTATTACGCATAAAATAATATTAATTTTTTTGGTATTTATTAACAGAACTTAAATGGGCCAGATTAGGATTCGGTATTAATTTGATATCCGTTATTAACGTATTTAAAAAGTTATTTAAACTTTTTTAAGAATTAAGTTAATTATTTTATTTATAAAGTTAAATTAAAATAATTAATTTTTTAATTAAGTTTATTTTTAATTATTTCGATACCGAAAAATTATTATAAATCTTTATTTTTAAAAACATATATCCTTACCGTATTTATTAAATTAATTACTTAACGAAATCTTAATTTTTTTTTACGGTAAACCGTAAAGATATTATTTATAAAAAAATCTTGTAACGAATAAAATAATAAAGTTTATAAAGGACGGAATTAAGTTTTAATTTTTTATTATAATAAAAACAATTCCTTTAGTTTATATAATACCTTTTTAATTTAAAAAATTTTATTAGGTTATAAATAATTTAAGTATATTTTTATAAATACTTAATAGGATAAATTTAAGTTAACGAAGGCGTTTATAACGTTATATTACTTAAGTTTTAAGTTAAACTTAATTATAATAACGATTAACATTTAAATCGATTTTTTAGTTAAAATAAATACGTATATATTATTATACGAATTTTTAAAGTATTAATTATTTCGTATAACAAAACATACCTTATATTTTTATAACCAGTTATATTTATATATACCTTAAAACCTATTTTTTTAGCAAAAATTTAATTAACGGCTTTTTAAGATTATACTTTTTTTATAATTTTATAAATAAATCTTTTCGGTTTTGCGGAATAACCTTTTTAATAAATATATATTTAACTTTTTATAACCTTGCGGTAATAGCGGTAGGTTACGCCTATATAATCGGTTTTACGATTTAGGAATTTTATTATATTTTTTCGTATCGAAACTTTTTCGATTAAGGTGGTACGTATTTCGGGTAATTATTTTCCTTAAATTTCTATAGCTTACCCGCCGGTTATTAAGTAAACTTATAAAATAAGTTAATCGTTTAGCGTTAAATGCGGCTTTTTAAACTTTATAATCGTCCTTAATAATATTTTCATAATACGGAATATATGGAAAGTTTACGTTTTTAATCTGTAAAATATTTTCGTTTTTTATGGTTATTTTGAGTTAAATAATATAATAAAAGCTTAGGGCTACCTTTTTAACTTTTGCCGCCGTAATAATCGTAATAGTTATTAATATAAATATTGGTAAAAGTAACGGTTTAAGAAACGGAAATTGTTCGAATATAGCGGTCGTATAAGGGTAATTAATTTTATACAAATAAGTTTATTTTTTATTATTCGGTACTTTTTTTTAAACGTTTATATTATTTAAAATTATTCTTTTTATTTAACCGGGAATTAAAATATTCCGTTTAAATTATTATTTTCTTTTTATATATATAAGAAATAATTATAGGCCTGATTAAATAATTTTACCTATCAGAATAACTTATATAATTCGTTTTTTAAGTTTTTAATATTACTTAAAAAAATACTTTTTCCGTTAAATTATACGTTTCGAATAATAATAACCTTATTAATTAACCTATTTTAAAATTCGTAAATATTCGTAAATTAATAGCCGACGAAAAAATTAATTTAAACTTTAAAATTTATTTTTTAAAGTTTTTATTTTTTTTATAACGGTAATAATTATAACGTAAATTATATAAGCATATATTTATAAATAGGTTTATTAAAATTTCCAATTAAATATTATAATAGCGTTTTTATGCGTTAAAAAATATAATAAATTTCGTATAAGTTTTATTAAAAAAACGTATTTAAGGATATATATAATTAAAAACGAAAATAATTTAACGTTATTTCGTATCGTAATTATGTTTTTTTTAATTATATCCCTTAAACGTTTTATACCTCCGTTTAAGTTTAGGTATACGGTATTAAAGGTTTAAGTTTAATATTAAATTGAGGTAATTAAAATATATTGCGAAACTTATAATTTTTTAAAATTTCGTTATCGTATTTAAATATTTATAAAAACAAACTTATTTTGGTTTTTTAAAGTTTTTAAAAGATATCGAAATATTATAATTAATATATTTTATTTTCAATTTTTAAGGTAAATATCTTAAATAAAGTTTAAATATTTACCGATCATAAATATAACGTATTTATATCCTTCCGGATTTTTTTCGAAATTTATAAAATCGATAATAATTTGTTATTTTAATCAGAACGTTTTTTTTCGGTTTACAATGTATTAACTTTTTATTTTTACCTTACCATAAATTTAGTATTTAACCGTTATTCAATCCTTTAAACGAACCTTTTTTATATAAAATTATTATTAAACGATTATTTCGGGCCTTAAATATCTTAATTTTAAATACCATATCGTACTGTTACCAGTTTACGGTAATTTCGTTATATATAAATTAACGATTTATATATAAATTATTAAAGTTATTTAAAATATTATTAAGTTAATATTTTCGCTAACGAATTAACTAAACTTATTTATTAATATAATAATTATTTAATTAAATTTATTTTAAATAAAAGTATTATTTTTTTCATTATTTTATTAATATCCCTTTTTCCGAAACTGCTAAAAAGATATTAAATTATACGCGAAATTTTCGTAATAAATTACGTTATATAAACGTAATATTTTAGGGCTTATAAAGTTTTAAAATAAAACGTTTATTTCGCCGTATTTATTAATCGGAATAAAATTTTTTCTTATATATATTCCGTCGTTTTAAATCGTCGTTTTATAATTTAAAAACTTATTAATAAGGTTAAAAATATATATCGTAAATTTTAAATTTAAAATAAATAAATTATTTAAAAGGTAAAGCGTAATATTTATTATATTACGTTAATTAAAGATTAAAAAATACGTTAAAATTTAATTTATTCCCTTTAAAAATGAATTTAATTTTTAAATAATGAATTTTTCCATAATTTTTAATAAACGGTTAATCTTTTCCTTAAAAAGTTAATCGGTAACGATACGTTTTTAACCTAATATTATTATTATTTAATTAAAGCAAAAAAAATTTAAAAGTTTTTTAAGGAACGTATAAAAATATTAAAATAATTTATAATAAAAACTTAAGGAAACTTTATAACGCATATTTTACGTATCCGACTTTTAACGCTTTCGTTTATTATTATCGTAATTCGTTTAAAACCTTTTTAATTACCTTAATTCAACCTTTTTCTTAAAGTTTTTTTATACGGTTAATTATTAATATCCTTAATTTATTTTTAATCAAAATCGTCCTAATTCGAAAAGTTTGTAAAAAACCCGTAAAAAGTTAAAACGTTATTTTAATGTTTTTTATTAACTATTATAAATTCGTTATAATCTAATAATCTAAAAAATTAACTTTAATTTCAAGGTAATTAATCGTTTTTTTTTCGATTTCGTTCTGTTTAAGAAATATAAATAAACTCGATTAATTAAATATATTTGGTATTATTATTATACATAATTAATTCGTTTAAATAACCGGTATAATTATTTTAGGAATTCCGTAACATTAACTTTAAACCATATTTTTTATTATTTCGTTATCCATTTATTAAATTCTTTAATAACTTTTAAAACCTATTTTAATTATTTTTCGTATTTATATTTAATATTTATAAGTAATTAACTATTATAACTTTTCCGGTTTATTATAATTTAGCATATTAATTTTTAAAATCATTATTTAAAATTAAATAAATTTACTTAATCGATAAAAAAAATATTTAGAACTTATTTTATAAATTTGTTAAACTTTTTTCGAAAAGTTTTATATGTTTAATTTAAGTAAATATAAGTCGTAAAATCTTAGTTATAAACTTATTTGCTTTCGGTCGTTATTTTGAAGGTATTTATCGGATAACCCGTTTAATCGACTTTTTCGATTTATATAATTCCTTCGGAAAATAAATTAATTACTTACGTTAACTAGCAAAATCGTTTTTTTGAATAAAAAGTTATATCGGACGGCATAAGTTTAATAAACTATATAAAGTTTTAATTAAGGTTAATATATTTTTATAAATTTTATGCTTTAACTTTAATCTTAAATTCGTCCTTAAATTTATCTTAATTTTTACAACTATTATAAATAATTATAAACGTTATCGGTACGGTCGTTATTATAACTAATAAAGGATATAAATAATTGCTATTAATATATAACTTATATCGTCTTAATAATAGCTAATTAATTAATAATAACGCGAATTAAGCAAATAAAACTTTTAATTATCAGATATAAGGATCATTAATAATATTTTATTACATAACTAGTTACCGGCGTTTTAGAACGCGTATTACACTTTAATGTAATCTGTCTACGGAATATATATAATCCGATCAGAGGGAGCCTTTCCGTATATGGAGTACTAGCGCACCCCCTGCTAGCTGACAAGTTCCCAACCCTCCGACCGTTTGTTCACAGGCCAAGCCTTTAGGTCATAACAAGTTAATAATTATTTAATATATATATAAAAGAATATACCGAAAATTTAAACGCAATAATTCGATTACTAATTAAATAAATAAAAATTAACTTTAAAAAGGTACTAGCATAAAAAACGTGCGGAATAAAAAAAAATAACTTATTCGTAAAAAAAAATTTTTTTTATATAATCATTATATTCGAATTATTATCGTTTTTTTAAACCATTACTGCCGCCAGCATTTACTTTTATAACCGTTATAATTATTATATTAACGGAAATTAAAAAGGTAATCTTAATTTCTTTTTTTATTTAACCTAAAATAACGATAAAAAATACAGGTACCTTACGAGTAAAAGGTATAAACCTTCCGTATACACTGTATGAAAAAGGTATTATCTGAAACGAATATAAAATATAAGAAACCGTATTTAATATAAAACGTTTAACCCTTTTTATAAATACGTATAATAACCGGCTAATAAATATCGAAAACTTAAGGAAATTAATTATTTAAAATAGGTATTACCTTAATTAAAAAGGTTATAATACTTTGGTATATAAAAAGGTATTTAAGTTATAAAACTAAATATATAAGTATAATTTATTATTATAACTACGAAACTATAAAGAATTAAATATATATTTATTAAAAGATATTTAATTTTAAAAAGTTATTAATTAATTTTTACTTACAAAAACAAGTTTAATAAATATAGCTGGTTTTAAAAATATAAGATCCGTTTCGTTATATGGAACGATTAATAACTTAAAAACGTTTATAATATATATATATCCACTTTCGTTAAAAGATTATTGCGAATTTTAATTATTATCATAATTAAGTTTAATTTAAAATTTACATAATATAACGTTATAAACATTTTCGTAAACTTTAATTTATTTTACGAAATATATATAAAAACGTTTTTAAAATATCCGTAATATGGTGACATTTTCTTAATTAAAAAGGTTTTATATAAATTAAAGAAATTATTTTTATTATAACTAAAAAATGTCTTAAAACATTTAAAAAAATTAGGATTTAATCTTATTTTTTACGAATTTTAATATTTTATTCGTTAAAAGGTATTTATTATTTTTTTATAAACGATATTATTATACTATATCGATAAAAACATTTAAACACTATTAATGAATTAATTTAATAAATATGGAAATTATATTTTTTTATAAAGAGTAAAAATTTATAATAATTTTTCGGTATCGAAATAATTAAAAATAAAATTTAAATAAAATAAAATTATTTTAATTCAAATTTATAAATTAATTAAATAATATAATTTTTAAAAAATTTAAAAAATTTCTTAAACATATTTATTTCTGCTTCAAAGTGAGGTTCTATGGGACTGAGGTATATAATCTATCTTAACCGTAAAAACCATTAATCAGTTATCGTGTTCGAAGATACTGGGTATAATATCTATCGTATAGATTATATGTGTAATAATTTTCTATATATTTGGCTCAGCCTGGAAAATAAGGCTTGAACCTATATCAACCTTGCATATTAACCTTGCAAACATATTTATAACGAACGTTAAATTATTACCGAATTTTAACCTGGTTTTTTTAGGTTCCGTTAATAAATATTTAAAAAAAAAATTAATTTAAATTTTTCGTAATAATTAATACGCAACTTAATATATCCTTTATTATATTTTAATTTGTTCGTTTTAACTTAAACCTTAACTATATATATTATAAAACGGTTTATTAAATTATATTATATTTAATCGGTATTAAAACGTTAACGTTATAATTCGAAAATACGGATTTATTAAATATTTAAAATAACTTTTTTTTGCAAATAATATAATCGATCGAAAAAAAAATTTTATAATATAAAATTATTTAAAAAAAAGTAATAAAATAATATATAAATAAATAAAATATAATAATTATTTTTTATAATAAAACCGATTTCTTTTACGTAAAGTATAAAAAAAACCTTATTTAATTTTCGATTAATTCGAAAATTAAAAGTTATTTTAAATATGAAATTATTAAATATATGGCATAATAATTAATAAATTATATATTTACAAGTAATATATTAATAAATATATTAATTTAAACTTTATTACAAAAAATTTTAAAAAATAATTAAAATTAATAAATATTTTGAAAACTTTAAATTAACGGAAAAAAACTTTAAAAATTATTTTAAAAAAATTTAACTACTCGGAAAAAAGGTAAAATATAACGATTAACGCTATAACTACGTTAAGGCGTTAAGGAGGTATGTCAGCTAACAGGGGTGCGCTAGCATGCCATATACGGAGAAGATCCCTTTAATCGGAACATATATGTTCCGGGGCTAGATTACTTTAAGGATCAGTACGCCTTACAAGAGCGCACGTAACTAGCCATCTAATACAACACAACTGATGTCCCCTATATCCGACAGTATGTTATATATTAGAGGTCCTAAGATAAACAGGACGCCACGGAGATTACCTGAGGCTCAGGGTGGGAACTACACCAGCCACATCTACAAGTATAAGCCCTGACCGACGCGGTCAAAGGATTCCATGATGCATACATAATCCAATAGAACGCAGTATCAAACGATATGGGGTACATTTCGCACCCCTTACTAGCTGACAACAACGCAGGCCTCGCTGCCTCGCTACGGTGATTTGGGATTTGATTGGTTAATTTTTCACTTCTTGGCGCGGTGCTTTAAAAAATTTGAAGGAAATGGAGAACTGGCCAGCAGAGGCCTAAGCTAGCTGAGGTAAGGTAACCTTTTCAGCCAAATATTAAGATCGTTCTAGGTCCCTCTAGTACAAGGTATACAAGGTGATTCATGCCTCTTCGAATAATTCAAGTTAACCGCTGGAACAAAACGAGCTAACCACTGGGATTCAGCATCAAGCGGGGATATAGTGCCGTCTCAGCCTAATAGACGATAAGGCAGTATCCAGAAGTAAATGGATATATTCGAGATAGATAATAAAGTATCCTAATCACCTAATTAAGCCCTAGAGCCTAGCCTTACTACTAGATATACAGAAGCTATCCAAAGATTGGAAAGGAGGCGCAACTATGTTTGCCCCACCGGGCACTAGTGGTTCATCGTACCACGGGGGGTATCTGTCACGTAGCCACCGCACCAAAAGACTGAATTGATAAGTGCGCACTCATTGCGTTGCTTATCTGGCCAGTATCGTCTTCCGAGCAATAATAACAAGTATGCCAAAAGAAGAAAGACGGAATAAAGAAGAAAAAATCTCCACGCAAAAAGAAATGTTGTCCTCCGAATCGGGGAATAACCCCGGGACCCGGTTCGCATCTCTATACTTTTATTTTATAAGAATGAGAGAAAGAAAGAAGAAATAAAGAAGATGTCCGCAGGGGAAGGTTAAAAGGTAAAAATCTTTACGTAAAAAGATATGTTATCCTCCGAATCGGGGAATCGGACCCCGGGCTGCCCGGTTCATTCCTATATTTCTGTTTCTATAGGGAATGATAGCGGAAATAAAGAAGAAGTCCGTAACGTAACCAAGGCCAAAAGGTAAAAATCTCTACGCAAAAAGAAACGTTGCCCTCCGAATCGGGGAATCGAACCCCGGGCTACCCGGTTCGCATCCCTATATTATAGGGCATGAGAGCGGATAATGTTAGCCACTACACCAATTCGGACCGAGGTATTGTTGGAGAATCCCAGTTGTGGTTGCTGTTGGAGATTTTGGGTTGTGGGGTTTAATATAGAATTTTCTGTGTGAATGGCTTACTTCGGGTAGGGTTGTTTGCTACCCAGTTTTGCCGTACAAGAGCTGATTCGACAACGGGTTCGTTAGCTTTGGCTAGGTTTCTTCGAGTGGTGCCCACTACGGTATTAATACAGACCGTAGATTTAAGCGAAAGGGAGATAAGAGCTGAAAAGCACTAAGGAAAGAGAGTTAGCCACTATACTAATTTGGACCGGTTGTTGGAGATCGCCAGTTGTTTGTTGTTAGAGATTTTTCGTTACGGGGTTGATATAGACGTTTTTGTGAGGCTTACTTGGTGTAAGGTTGTTTGTTACTTAGTTTTACCATACAAGTACTGATTCGATAATGGGTCCGTTAGTTTTGGCTAAGTTCCTTCAAGTGGAGCCCATTACGGTACTAACACAGACCGTAGCTTTAGGCGAAAGGGGGATAAGAGCTGAAAAGCACCAAGGAAAGAGATATCTTTATCTTTAAAAGTAGTGGAAGCCGAGATACGAGTGTATTGTTGGGAAATTATTGCTAGAGCCTACTTACTGATTCCCCGGCTTGGTTCGTTGCGGTAAGAGGTTGCGAACTCTTTAAGAAGCGCCAGTAGTGATAGGATGCAAGAATTTCGGTACTTCTGGACGGTGATTGCGGATCTCTACATCATCAGCGCTCTGGAGATTTATGTGATCCATAGAGGATATGCCTAAATAAGAGCGCTTCGTTTCCACCATAATGGTAGAAGAGGTGGCAGTTCTATGATATCAAGCCGGCACACCGACACCGGTTATGGGTGTGCATCATGGGAGGCTCTGGAACGTAGTGATTTGGCTATACAAGGAGGTTCAGGTACCAGGTTCTTAGGATAGCTCACCACCCAGCTTCTATAACTCATTCTACCTCTGGAGACCTTCAGTTGTTTCAACGCTCAGGATGAACTGTAGAGCATTTATCAGTGGGATCTGGTGAGCCTGAACATGTCGTGTTGTATTACTCCCTGTTTCACACACTGTTAGGTTCCAGGAGTGTAAGGGAAGAATCCAGGGGTAGAGACAATGACATCGCTACACCGTCGTCTCAGACCTATTGTCCCTCGAAACATGCGCTCATGCGCTCTTAAAAGTAATGCAATCATAAATGCCCGTCATGGCTTCCGAAGAACAAGTGATTAAGGCAGGCGATTGCTGGAGAAGCACTCGGGGGGCTCGACTCTGTTCGACGTCCGGTAAATTAATAGTGGGACTACCAGACGGAGTTGATCGAATTTGATGTCTACAGCATGAAATGTGTCTCGTCCCAAAATAGATGATTGTTGCTGTTTGTCTAAAAGGCCATGCCTTTTCCTAGACCGAGATCAATTTCTACATGCATGTCGAGGCCCAGTGTGCACTCGGCAGACTGTGGTCTGTTCTCCATCTCACACTTTGTAGGACGATAGGAAAGACCTATCCTCAAGAGTTCCTCATGTGAACTACACCTTATGTTTGACCTTTATCGCTATCCTCAAGTACCGAAGTCCATATCTGCGGGTATTTCACCATGAGGCCCCTCGAGTCAGAGGTCCTTTCAACAACATTATAGCTTGTCCGCTATAGAAGAAGCTTGCGCTATGAATATTTCACAATCTACATACCTAAGTACGTCTGACGAGTCTTGGGGATAATCTCTGCGTCGTAAACTCTTCATGCGGAATACTTTCATGCTCCTGGTCCTCAGTCTCACTCATCCACTTAACTGTCAGGCCAAGGCTGTCAGCGCCACCAACCCCAATAGGACTCTACCATAAAGGCCCCCATTTTCTCATTTCTGGAACGGTAGCTTCGCGTGCTGGATAGGGAACAAGGGCCCACGCATCCGTTATGCAGACCATTCCCCTAGCTAATGCAGTATGGCCCAGAGCTTCCGCCCGGGCCGTAGAGTCATGTCGAACGGCTTGGAAGGCGGTGTAGTACGCCATACTGCAACTTGGTATCGAGATCGCTACCGTTCCCGACCGGATCCCGGCAGAAGCGGAAGCGGGAAGAGCTCGTCCTACACTGCACCGGACGGGGGAACGCCGCGGTTCTTCTGTTCTACTGCTGACGTGACACAGGATATAGGATGTTTCTGCCATACATATGCGGTCATACGCAGCATTCGCCACGTCTCAATCATAACCTTAGCGGAATTTCGAGAGTGACCAATTTGCCGGGGCAGTTGTGATATGGTCAGAATAATCAAGTACGCCAATGGTATATTGCGTTCCTTGTTTGGACATGGATTTGGAAATATCACCTATTTATTGGAGACCAGATGCCTGGGTGCTTCGCCAAGAGAGGTAATTAAGTAGGTTTCCCTCTGAGCAGAAGTGCACAACCTCCATCGGCGATTGGACAATACAGAAAACCAGAATTGAGAACTCGTTCCTTTTTTCTTTTCTTTTCGCCTTTATAGGTAAGACGCAACGGTCCGACGTATGGTCCCTTCATTACGCGTAGGCGCTGTCAATTCCGATTGGGCGGCGTCCTCAGCTCCTGAAGAGAGCACGCCTCTGGACATGGAATATGAAAAGCGTCGAACAGCAGACCGCTGCTCTGTAGTACGTTGGGATGCGCCCCGAGCCTCTCATCGTGACTACTCTAGGATGATGCGGGCGGCTGTTTGCTTACCCGTCATAGGTATTGCGTCCGTTACGTCCCCGGATGTCGTGCAACATATATCAACGGAATATTGTAGGCATGGCATCAATCATCCGTATTATGCTCGGTCTCACGCCGCCCGGTTTAGTAGCCCCCGTGAGATTATTTCTAGAGCACGGGTGCGGTTTCAAGAACCCGGGTGCCCTGGGTCATGACGTTAAGTTTCCAGAATAGCGAACGATGAGGGGTTTGTCATTCGATCATGTCGAGAAAGGGGTATCTTAGGCGGAGGGAACGGCGACTGAACACGGCGACTTTCACTTTAGCTCTGTTTGTTAAATGCAGCATGCCATTTTGCTGCTTCGGCCTTGCTGCATCGTAGAAGAACCTATGTGGCGCCCATGCTTGCGCGTACACCGCGATGGAGATCTTACGATGCCCAGGACGCATACACGTTAACCCTAAATAATTCATATCGCCCTTGCTTTGTTTAACTACGAACCGAAACGCCACTCCTTTCCGTCCTGGAACCATTACGGCGGGTTCAAACAGACGCTCGAATGCCGTGTAGATTAGCGATATCGTCGGTGTCTCTCGGCCGCTGCTTCGCAGGGCACTCTCTACGGCATAGGCTTGACATGGCTCGAGCATATGGCTATGAGGGCATCGAGCTTTTCCATGAGGAAATCGCCCATATCGCAGAACAACTGCCCGGAGGTCCCACAGAGCAGAACAAGCTTCAAGCGGCATACATAGTTCGTAACCTGTGCAGAGAGAGGACGCTCGCCATACTATGTCTGCAGCCCTTCTGGCATTACGAAGGACTACTTGACCGCCAACAACATGTCGTGCGCCTGGGACAGTTATCGTTCTGGTTTCGACTAGTGAGAGCCCTGGGCACCGACACAGTGCAGATCCCAAGTAACTTTCTGCCGGCTTCCAGTCTGTCGGAAGATAGGGCTCTCGCCATCGCCGACCTACAGGAAGCCGCAGACATGGGTCTTCGTGAGCAACCGCCTATCCGGTTCGTATACGAGGCCTTGTGCTGGGGAACCAGTTGCGATACCTGGGAGCAAAGCTGGGAAACCGTTCAGGCTGTCGACCGTCCGAACTTCGGACTCTGTCTCGACACTTTCAACATCGCCGGGCGCATCTATGCCGACCCGACTTCGCCCACGGGTCGCACGGCGGACTGTGACAGGGCAGTCGCAGAGTCTATCGCGAGCCTCGTCTCGGCTGTCGACGTGGAGAAAGTCTTTTACGTGCAAGTCGTTGATGCGAAACGCCTCCACGAGCCTCTGGTTGAAGGGCACGAATTCTACGACGCGGATCAGCCGCCCCGCATGAGCTGGTCCCGGAATTGCCGGCTGTTCTACGGAGAAGGAGAACGCGGCGCCTACCTGCCAGTGACTCAGATCTCGCAGGCTATCTTTCAGGGGCTAGGGTTCGAGGGCTGGGTGAGCATGGAGCTGTTCAACAGGCGGATGTCGGACGGGGATGAGAGTGTGCCACGGGAACTCGCCCACCGTGGTGCGATTGCTTGGGGAAAGCTCGTTAGGGACATGGGCTTAAGAATTGACGCGGAAGATTCGATGCGGATCCCTGCTTCTCTGTAGCATCGCGCGTGGGAAAAGAGAAATGTGGAAAAGACGCATGCAAGCCTTCACACAGGCGTGCGGGCATGGGTTCGCGCAGTTGAGCGTGCATCGATGAAGCTGCGCATTTTGAACATACAAGATATCTGAGCCCAACCTTGGTCGTGAATGGGGTGTCATATTGCTTTTGTCGCCTGGATGGATATTTTCAGTTCTCCTATTGGAATCGAGATACTTGGTGCAATTTGGTAGATTTACCACTCGGAGGTATTCGACCCTTCGTACAGCTGTGAGGGTACTATTGTTCATAAAGGGGCAGAGGGGCTTTACCCCGCATTATAGGAGCTGCTACCCCGCACCAACATCTTTCAGCGTCCTCAGAACTTTTTGTATCTTCCATTACCGGAGGTCCCCTAGCTACAGCCAAGCTCTGATTTCGCTTGCTGCTTGATGCTTTACTTTAGGTATGCATATGACAAACTTCAAGACGGGCTGGATCTCTTACTGGTTGTCATATGACCGGGCAGCTGGAACTGATCATTGGAGTGGCAGCCGTAATTAGGTGGGTATGTCGTATATTGAAAACATGAGGATGAAGGGCCATCATCTCCCCTCCGAATCCAGCGTTACTTAGTCCAAGCCCTTGAACTTCAGAATACCGTGCGCCCCACGGGGACCGAGGTCGGCTTTCCCCTTCTTCTTCTTCTTGCCGCGCTTGCGTCCCTCGTCGCTGTCTGAGTCATCCGAGTCCTTACCCTTGCCTGCCTGTCGCTTTCCCGTGCTTACCGGCGGCGCCGCATCGTCATCATCATCCGAGTCGTCCGAGTCGTTCGCATCGCTGCCATCTTCGTCCGAGTCGTCCGAGCTGCCGTCGCCGAGATTAGGCGCCTCTTGCCATACCTTGACCGTCTGTCCGCCACCGCTAATCATCCGGCCTTGGCTGTCGAAGCCTAGCGCGACTACCGCCTCGACATCGTCGTGCCGTAGCACATCCTCCACCTCCCTTCTCATCAAGTCGACGACGCGCAAGCTGCCGTCACCGACGCCGACCACCACCTTCTTGCTCCACGTCACCTCGTCGGGTACCTTCACAATGCAGTCGAGACTTTCGCCACCCCCTTTTCCCGTGTCTACTTTAATGCGGTCTTGCTGATCATCCCAAGCGCCTTTGTCCCACAGCGTGAGGACCCCGCTGCCCGTTCCCACTGCCACCACGCCGTTGTCCCTATTCTTCTTGGGACCCATGCCGGGGATGAAGGCCGTGCACAAGAGCTCGTCCTCCTGGTCATCGCTGCGCACTAGCACGCCCCGCCTCAGGTCTGTGACGGCGAGGGTGGTGCCGCCCGTAGATATCCACTGCTTGCTGTAGCCGCTCGTGCTCTCGGCCGAAGGCGGCAGGGGCGCGATGCTGGACACGAAGTCGTCGTGCGGGAAATGGGTCTGCTGGGGTTTCGAGGCGGCCAAGGTTCCGTCGCGCAGGTCTAGCAAGTGCAAGACGCCCGAGTCGCAGGCGAGAAGAAGGGTCTGGGGCGACAACACGTGCAGCAGGGTCGGCGAGTCCGGAACAGACTTGGTCGAGGGGATCGCAATCTTGGATGCGACCTGGCCCGTAGCGGAGGAGAAGTGCTTGAGGAGGGAGTCGGTGCCGGCCGAATAGAGATCTGTCCAGAGGAGAGCGGGTCAGTCAAAGAGCCAGCTATCGTAGCTATATCGCGGCTTGTATCCTATAGGGATATGTGGCTCGGCATGACATACAAGACCCATCGTTGCTGAAGGCCAGACTTCGACAGCTGCCCTTGTGTCTTCTCGTCCGCCAGACGGTATCGATAGTTCCTTTACCGTCTGAGAGCACACTCACGTCGGCGTCATCCTCGGTCGACCTCTCGGAGGCGGGCAGGCGGAAACATTCGACGTGGCCCGTGGAGAGACCGACGGCTAAGAGCGGTTCCGTGGGATGCAATGCCTGGGTGAATAACTCGGCCTTAAGGGGCAGCGTGCAAAGGTTCTCGAGCATGGCGCGTGTCGGCTTGCGGAGCGTGGGAAGTAAGCCAATTGGGTGCTGAAGTTGGAATAGTAATTAATATGGATACAAGGAAGTCAATACTGACTTTTAGGCCATAATTGGTGCGTTTGTAGCCGAAATTGTGTCGTCCTCAGCCTTGCAAGTACGATCAAGATGAAAGGCGGCAGGATGGAGGTGAGAGGAAAAATTGGGGACGAGGCTGAAACGGAAGGGACGTTTTGAGAACTTGCTGTACTTCGCATTGCCATTACCTATTGCATTGTATTGTACGTTTAAAACGGTTAAACGGTCGGCTACCCGTTAGCGCTAATAAGTTAGTGTAGACGTCTAAACGAGACTGAGACGTACGCTGCTTTTATTCATTTAGGAGGGGTAAGCACTCTCCAGAGTCGGGAACGGCGATGTGTATATATTATATATCTATATATATACTTTAGGAAAGGGTAAATATTCGCCAAACTCGGGAAGGGAGACGGGTACGAAGTTATATATGTAGTTACATCCGATAGCAAATATCTTTCCGCAAGAAAAGCAATGGGTTTTAAAAAGAACCTATCTGCTATAGAGAAGCCGAGGACCCCCTCGCTTAATTATTAGACAGTAAACATGCTGCATCATAAGACGACATAAGAACTCAAATTGTATTGGCAAAACTTAAGCGTAATCTTAAGCCCTGGTAGAGTGGCTAGGCAGCTCAAAAAGAATGGGGGCTTACTACGAAGTTTCGCGTAGCATACACTGAAGGCTTGGATGGGCCCGAGGCACGTATGTCCGCCCGGGGCGGATTGTAAACACCACCTGTAGGGATTAGTCGCACCACCTCTAATTCGTGCCCATCGGAGCACCTCCAATAGGCCGATGTAGCTGCAAACCACATAATATGAAAGTACAGTCCGAAATGACATATCCTTTTAGAGGTGGTACGTAGGATATAGAAAACCTGGGGCTTTTGCAGGTGGTGCGTAGGGTTAGGAAATATGGGGCGTGGCGGTGCAAGGCAGGGGTTAGAGGTGGTGGCGCTGATCCCTACAGGCGGCGTTTTACAGTTCCCCTGTCCGCCTGTGCTTAATACTTCATCGATATCGTCTCATCCGTATAAGCCAGCTGCTCAAACCCGACGGTACGGGATACTACCTGGATGCAGATGTAAGCGTGAGTTCGACATATTTCATCACTTCTTACTCCCCTGGCCCCACAGCAATTTTTGCTTACGAAGAAGTCGAGAACGCTTCAATAGAGAAGGTTAGAGCGCCCAGCTCAGCCCTCAGCCCAATGCGACGTAATATGCTTGGCTACCAACCGAAAATGGTGTCGTGTCTAGCAGCACTCTTTTGTCTGCAATCCACATTCCTACCAGATTGTGGGGTCGCAGTTCTCAAGAGGCGTGCAGCTCGATGGGCAGTCAGAGTAATCTTATCGGCGAGTCGCGGGGACGCATGTATGCCATGCGTCAGCGCAGGAAACTGTCATTGGATAATTGACTCTAAAAGCCAAGCCCCACAGCGGCTGTACGATAACATCACTACCCCTGACAGCCAAGACAGGTGGAAGGCCGATATTGACCCGGCTCTGCATCTCTAGGCATGGCAATCGTCCTCCCAAATCCAGCCAGCTCTTTACGAGCCCCCAGCAGCTCATAAAAGCTCGGGCTCCTGCACTCGTCCGAGGTCCCAATCCTGGGTCTCTCCCGAAGCTCTAGACATCTCGGGTCGCTTAAGCAGATAGCTCGGAATTTGGGATCAGTCTGCTCCTGACTCCGGTGCTCTTATACGATCCAGATCCCGTTCTCTAGCCAGCACGCTACCCGGATCTAATCGGGTCACTATGCACATCCAAGCCGTCTCTTTGGCCACCGGCCTCATCGTCGTCGCCCAGGTCGTAGGCGCCGCGCCCGCCGCGAAATGCAAGCCCATGCAGAACGTCGAGCTCGGGCCCCGGCCCGAGTACCTGGTCAGAGATATGGACGAGGGCCCGCTCAAAGATAAGCTTTCGTCGTGCCTCAATCAGAAGGCGAAGACCAGCAAGTTCAGCATCGGGCACCGCGGTGGCGCCGTGCTCCAGTTTCCCGAAGAGACGGTCGAGTCCTTCATAGCCGGGACGAGGATGGGCGCCGGCATTCAGGAGTGCGACGTCGCTTTCACGGCCGACCGCGAGCTCGTGTGCCGCCACGCGCAGTGCGACCTGCATACGACGACCAATATCCTGGTCACACCCCTGGCTGCCAAGTGCACGACGCCGTTCACCCCGGCCGCCGACGGCAAGCCCGCGACCGCCAAGTGCTGCACGAGCGACATCACGCTCGCCGAGTACAAGACGCTGTGCGGCAAGATGGACGGATACAACGCCTCCGCCACGGGGCCCGAGGACTTCCTGGATGGCACCCCCGACTGGCGTACTAACCTGTACAGCGCGCAGTGCGGTACCGTCCTCTCGCACAAGGAGTTCATCGAGCTGGTCGATGGCATGGGCCTGGAATTCACGCCCGAGCTGAAGCTGCCCGAGGTCGAGATGCCCTACGAAGGCGACTACACGCAGGAGATGTACGCGCAGCAGATGATCGACGAGTACAAGGAGGCCGGCATTGACCCGGCCCGCGTCTGGCCGCAGAGCTTCGTCTTCTCCGACGTCGCCTATTGGCTTCAGCACGAGCCCGAGTTTGGCCGGCAGGCCGTGCTCCTCGACGACAAGGGCGACACGCCCGAGACGTTCCCCGGCGCCATCGCCAACCTCAGCTTCTACAAGGAGTCAGGCGTTCAGGTCATCGCGCCGCCGCTTCCGTACCTCGTCACTACCGACGAGAACGACAATTACGTCCCCTCCGAGTATGCCATCACCGCCAAGGAGCTCGGCTTCAAGATCATCACCTGGTCCCTCGAGCGCTCGCCCCCGCTGAAGCGTGTCGCCGAAGAGGGGGACTACTACTACATGTACATGCTCAACGGCACCAAGCACGACGGCGCCCTCTACGAGCTGGTGGACGTGCTCGGCAGGGAAATCGGCGTTCTGGGAATCTTTTCCGACTGGTCGGCTACTGTTACTTATTACGCCAACTGTTTCGGCATCCTTTGATCGGCGGAGAGCACCTAATCAGAACGGAGCCTTTCAGGGTATTGGATATGAAAACGTCGTGATAGAACGGGTAGCGCGTATCGTGAGAATGTCTAGACATTTGTAATATGAGCCGCTAATCGTAATAAGATTTCGAATAAATCGCCAAATCTGGCCCTGGATCAAAGAGGTCAATAATATGACTGATGTCGTGACAACGCCGACATCCACGATGGCTACGAGAGCGAATCCGCACCTTACGTTAAGGTTTACACATACGGACATGAAGGGAGGGTTCCAAGACGGGGACAATCACTAAGCCACCAAGCCACGGCGCGTCTGCCGGGCTCCTCGGGAAGGACAAATGAGTTGTTTGCTTGCCGGTCAACCCATCTCAGAAACACTCGTAATGCCTGGACAAATACCAGATCTGTATGCATTTAGCGAAGCCTGCCATCGCACTCTGTTTAGCGCATACTTTTCCAACATACATGACGGAAATATGCTGTAAAGGAGCAAATGCAAGCAATGCATATAACCGCTCTCTTTCTTCCATCATAGATCCGAACTCAATGAAGTGGACGGGAGGAATATTGCGATTGTGTCTAGAAGTAGCAAACTGGTGATGATTTTAAAAAACCTGTCATCGAATTCGAGATCACCCGTCAGAACGGATAGTACCGTTCTTCACCCATATCAGCTCACGGAACATTCAACCATTTGTCCTCTCTTGCCCACGATGAATATCCTCGGGCGCCAAGCACTTGTCCTGTGGGTGTTTTGGACCTTGGCCATGCCGTTGGTCTCCGCGACCACAGAGCAATTGCGCAATATCATGTATTTCTGCGGGCAAGATACCATCCTGACATCATCCGCGAAGGCCTTATTGACGAAGTATCACAGCCAACACCCGACAGTGCCGAATTCATTGCTCACCTCACAAATCTCTCACGTCGTCATGGCATTCATGGACTCGAACATTTTCAATCGTGAAGAGCCAAGCTCCGATTGGCCATTGTTCATGACAGTAAAGGAAACTCGGGCCCAGTTTGCCCCGGGCACCAAGATCATGGTTGCCATCGGTGGTTGGGGTGACACTGCCGGTTTCAGCTTCGCAGCCGCCACGGACGAAGGCCGCCAGAGGTGGGCGCGTAACGTCGCTGTCATGCTGCGAGAAACGGGAGCTGATGGTACGTCGAGCAAAGCCGTTGACTGTGTTTCGATTCTCACCTGTGCTTGAAAGTTGAATTTGCTGATTGGTCTGGATCGTCATAGGGGTAGATATTGACTGGGAGTATCCTGGGTAAGGATTGTGCTCTGCACCTATGCCGAACAATCTGGACAGTGGTCTAATCGTCTACTAAAAGCGGAAACGGCGAAGATTACAAGCAGGTGCCCAACGAGCATAAGGCCTGGGAGATCCAAGCTTATCCATTCCTTATGGCGGAGATCCGGACGGCTATCGGGCCCGACAAATTGATATCGGTTGCGGTGCCCGGCCTTCCCCGGGACATGCTACCGTTCACGGCCGAGACGTTGCCCACCATCATGGAATCCGTCGATTTCCTTAACGTCATGACGTACGAGATGATGAACCGCCGGGATACCATAACCAAACACCATGCTGGCAAGGTGGCTGCGCGCGAGTCGCTGAATAATTACATCAAGAACGGGGTCAGGCCCGGTGACCTCAATCTGGGTTTCGCGTTCTATACGAAGTTCTACCGGACCGAACATCACACTTGTCTGCAGAGCCCGATTGGCTGCTCCACCTTGTTGATGGAGGACCCCAAAACCGGCGTTGACATGGGGCGTACCGGTGCATTTGCGTGGGCAGACGAAGTCCCGGCAGAGATGCAAGTGTCGTTCTCCAAGGTGCTTCGCGACGGTCAGTATGACGAAGTTGGTGGGGGGTACTATTACTGGGATGCGGATCAGGACCTCTGGTGGTCGCACGAGACGCCCGGCTCCATCGGGGACAAGTTCGGACTCGTCAGAGAACTGGGACTCGGTGGCGTATTCGCTTGGGAGCTGGGTGCGGATGGGCCGGAGTATTCGCGGCTGGCTGCACTCAACGCCGCAGTGGGAGGTTCCCGACGGGGGAAAGATGAGCTATGAGGTGGTTGGAGATCAGTTCTGTCTCAATACTAAGTAAACAAGATGATTCCTATTATTTCCACCTAAGCGCCTGTACCACCGTTAATACCACCAGGCGTTCCGCCCTTCAACACCGTGATCTTGACAACGGTTCAGTAATTAAGAACTCTATAACTGACCAAGCTACAGGAAGAAAACGCGGTTTCCAACGCTGGCAATCCAGGGCCTCAGGGAATATAAAGCAGAATACCTAGCATTTCTGCCACATACGACAATGTCACGTTGAAAACTCGGGATCCCATCCGCTCTCCCTAGAAATCGCGTAGGGCCAGATCAATAGTTGGGCCGGTGGCGACCAGCGAATCCCTGTTGTTGTAAGGTTTTGCGCCCCTGATTTCTATTTACTATGGGGTTCTGTTACGGCACTGGTGCTGCGTGAGCGGTATCCATATGGAGTCATTGGATTTCTGGCTGCTAGTCATGAATTCTGTACCCGGTTTGGGAAATGGGAACTTGGTGTAGTAGCCTGCGGGGGCCGTGAGAAGTTCTATTCCGTAAGATCTCCTTCTGTGTCAGTGGTTTGGTGGCCGAATTCTCCCTGGTTGTAAGAAACGCTAATCCTTTTGTACAAATCGGGCCCACTTAGTTTCCGAACAGCAAATTTAATCACATTAAAATATTAAACAATCCAAAACACAGCACCTATAAGTTATATAAAGTAGTAAATATTAATATAAATAATCGCATATATAATTAAACGAAAAATAAGGAATTAATAATAAAGTAATACTTATAAAAGTTTTTAAAATTAAAAGTTATATATTAATATTATATAAAACGGTATATATTTATTATTTATATAATCTTATAATATTAAAATATATATTCTTATTCGAGTATATAATAAAAAAGATTACTAAATATTTTTATATATTTATTATAATCCTATAATATAAATTTTAACTATTTTTTTAATATTAAGGAAAGAAATATTAAACTTTTTTAAATTTTAAGTTAATCTCGTATAACGTCTTTATGCTAATATTTTAAAACCTTATAAAATTATAAAATTTATTTTATAAAGTTTTTTAAAGGTTTCGAGAAATTATTATTAATTTTTGTTAAAAACCGTTATTTTATATATATTAGAAATAAATAACCCTTTTTATTTTTCTTTCCTTATATAAATTTTTTAAACGTTTAAATATGTTTTTATTTAGTAATACATAAAAAGAAAATATAATTTGATGGTTTAATTTAGATCCGCTAATATTACTATATAATAGCCTATTTTTATATATATATCTATTAAGGCGTTGTGGTTTTATAAATATTTTTCATAATACTTTAACCTCGGACCCCACCTAATGAATTACCCTAGCAATAAATAGCGATTTCCACCAAAACACGCTGTATATAGAAATTAATAACATATTAACAAAATTCCATATAATAATAAATCTTGCATTGTACAAATCACTGGAATATATTACGTTATTAAAGATATTTATTATAAATATTATTCGGTTATTAAGGAATAATATTATATAAAAATCTTCAAAAATCTTAGAGTTTATAATAAATAATGAAAATAAAGTTTGGTAATTATATAAGAAGATTCTTTTATATTATAAAGTTATTAAGCTTAAAAATATGCTTTATATAATAACAGAGAATGAAAATACGTTTAATTATAATTTATTTAATATTATAATATTAATAAGAAATTAAGATTTTATATTTTAAATCTAGTTGAATATTAATTATTTTTAAAATTAATCTATTAAAATATATTATTTAGTAAATACTATTTTATAAAATAATAATCTGAATTTTAATGTCGTTATGAAAACTATAAAATATATTTTTGTAAGAACACAGCCCGATAGGTTTGCGGCTAGTAGCCAACCAGCCACCGACCTACCTACTAGTACAAATAGTTATCTGGCGAAACTAAGAAACGCCAGATGGAAATAATCTAATATACTTACTTTTTGGAATTTATTTTACGACTAATTAGTAATTACCTTATTTAGCTTATAACTATCCCTTACCTTATAATTCTTCCATTTTTATCATAAAAAATAACGTAAAAGTTATTAAAAGCAAAATATATAAATTATAAAACGAACTTAATTCGCTTATAAAAAGATATAAATTTAAACCCGATTAACGAACGATCGGTTACGATATAAATATATACAGAAAAATTTGCTATAAAGCTTTAATAAAAAAAATTACGTTCTTTAAAAATACGAATTACCTAATATACGTAACCGAAACATATTCCGATAACCGTTAATCGAACGGTCGGATAACGGACATAACATAATAATAACGTTTTAAGATTTAAAATTAAAAAAATTTAAACCTTTTAATAACGAATAAATTTTAAAAATTATCCGTTAATAAAATAAATAATATACGGAATTTTTTCGAGAAATAATTAAATAATAAATAATTATATAAGTTAAAAAAATAAAACTTTATAAATTATTTACGATCATAATATAAAAGCCTAAAGGTAATAAATAAATACCGTATTATAATTATTCGAAACTTATTAAACGTACGTTAATTGAAAAAAAAAACCTGGATAAAAGCCGTAATTAAAATATATACTAAACGGCTAGGATATAATATAACTATTTACATTTAATGGGCTATAAATTACGTAAATATTTTTATTACGAACGTTTAATAATTATACCGTATTACGTTTAATTATTTTAATTATAAAAAAATTAAAAATAAAAAACTTATAAACTTTTATTAAAAAGGGTTATTTAAACTTTATATTTTTTAATCGAAAATATTAAAAATAATTTATTAATTTATAATAATAAATAAATTAATTATTATTAAATTTTTACGTTAAATGAAAATTTTTAATTTATAAAATAAAATTTATAAACGTTTTAAGTCCGGAAAATAATTAGGATAATAAGCGCTTTATATTTAATTATTTTTATAAATTATTATTAAAATTACGAAATACCTTATTACGTAAAAATATTAAATTAAACCGAATTAATAATATGGTAAATAAAACGAAACATTATTAAAACGTTTAAAAAAAGGTAAATAAAAACCGATCGTTTTCCGTTAAAAGTATTAATAAAAATAAACGATTTTATTTTAATATTTTTAAAAAAAAGGTCCTTAAAAATAAAAACCGATTAAAAATATTACGAAAAAATAACAGAAAGCGAAATTATTTTTACGTTTAGGTTTTAAATAATTACCGATTTAATTCCGACCGAAATAAATCCGTACGGTTTAATACTTCCGATTTTTATAAGGATTTTTTAAAATATTATAATTATAAAAAAATAAGTTATAAGGCCGTTAATTATAAATTTTAAAAAAATGCGAAATTTTTATTAACCCGATTATATAAAAAATAATTTCCGAAAACCGTATAAAATATTACGGTATATAATAATAAGTCGGACCTTTTTTAAATACGGCCTTAAAAAAAAGCCGAAATAAATATATACGTTTAATTTATTTCGGTAAAAAATTATAAAATAATTAAAATAAAATTACTTTTTAAAAAAAAGTATTTATTAAAAAGGACGCCGGAAATATAATAATATAAATAAATATAAATACCGGAATATAAATTAATACGGTAAATAAAATATTAATAAAAAGAAAATTTAACTTCCGATTAATCGCCGGAAATATTCCGGGCCTTATCGGCATTAACAGCGCGTATATTAAATATTACGGAACTTATAAAATTTTTATTAATATAATAAATAATAACAAAATTAAACGAAAATTTAAGTAAATTTATTTCGTAATACGATACGACCGGAAGGCGTCTAATTTTTTATTATCCCGCCTTAAAATAAATAAATTAAAAATTATATTAAAAACGATTATATATAAATAATTATACGTATTATTACAAAAATTTAATAAGTAAAAAATCGTATTTTTAACGTTTTCTAGAAAATAAGTTTATATTATTAACTTAATAAAATTAACCGATAAATTAAATATTTCTAAATACGGAAAATAATTATATTAACAAATAATAAAATTTTTAATTTACTTAAAAGATTTTTGGCAAATATATTTTAAAAAATTACGAAAAAAACTTTCTAATTACCAAAAGTAAAATATGCGATAAACTTAATTCTAGGGAAAATACTTTTATTCGGATTTATTTATTCTGTATCGGAAACGTAACGGAAAACGTTAAAAAATTATATACGAAAAAACCTAAAAATAAAAAAAATTCGTTATCCGAAAACGGATATAAAAATCTCCATATTATTCGTATTTAAAAAAAACGGTAATTTCCGATTATATATTAATTATAAAAAGTTAAATAAAATTATAATAAAAAGTTAATACTTTTTACCCTTAATTTTAAAGGTTATAAACCCTTTAAGGTTTATTAAGGTATTTTCGAAAATTAACCTTAAAAATATTTATTATCGTATCCGGATTTAAAAAGTTAACGAATAAAAAATTATCTTCCGAACGCGTTACGGCCAGTTTAAATATATAATAATATTATTTAATTTAATTAATATATTAACTACGTTATAAAACTATATATATAAAATATTAACTAAGTTAATAAATTATATATATATAATATACCTAAACGATATCGTTATTTATTCGGATAATAATAAAAATACGTAAAATATTTCCGATTAGTTTACGAACGATTATTATAATACTAATTATTCGTAAAAATATTTAAATACGAGTTTTTTTAAATTTTTTTTAAAATTCGTAATTAATATTAACGGCTTAAAAATAAACCGCCGACTGGTTAATTTTAATAAAACATAATTAAAATTAAAATTAATCCGGAATATCCAGATTTTTTTAAAATTTACGAATTTTTATCGGAAATTTATCGTTTATTACTTACGTATTATTAAACTTATTACGAAATTACTAAAAAAAACGTAAGCTAAAAGTAAAAAAATAAAATTTTATTAATTTAAAAACGTCTAAAAAATATTCCGAACCTTAAAAAACGGTTTTTAATCGGCGCTTATATTCCGATATTAAAATAATTTCAGAAATATTAAAGTTAAAATAAACGCGTTAATAAGGGCCATATTTAGAATACTTTTATAAAAATACGGAAAATATTAATACCTAATTATATACTGGTTACGGAAATTTAACTTAACTAGAAAACGATAGGTTATAAGGTAATAAAAGATATTAATAATTATAAAAAACCTAAAATATTAACGTTAATACCTTAAAGATACGGAAAAAACTTTTTTAATTCTTATTAATTATATAACGTTAAAAAATATTATAAAAGTATTATCGCGTAATTTTAAAAAACGGTTAACCTTATAAATTTACCGTTTTATATAATTCGATTTTAAAATTTAATACCGACCGGACGTTATTAACCCGGCAAATAAATTATTTAGATATTTAAATTATATATTTGGAAAAATTAAATATAAAAATATAATTTTTACGTTATTAAAAAAATTTAAATTTATAAATAAAATGCCGGAAAAAATAAAAAAAGGTCGTAAATATATAACGCGATTCGGAAAATTATAAGAAAACGAAACTTTTTATAAAAGCGGCTTAAAATTCGTTTACCGTAAAATTTTTAAATAAATTCCGGATAATTAAAGCTTAAATAATTATTATCCGGATAAAAAAAACGGAAAGTTTTCGTTATATAATTATAAGAAACTTTCGAAAAAAGGGGAAAAATATAAAAGTATATATTTGCCGGATTTATTATTTAAGTATAATAATATAAATATAAATCGTAACGTTAATACGATTAATAATTAGATAATAATTACAAATTATAATTATAATACGGTTAAATTTCGAAAAATTTAAAAAAAACGAAATTAATATTAAAATTATTATTTATAATTAATACGTTTTACCTTTTTTAATAAAAAAGTTAATTAAAAACGAAACGGTATTATAACCGAAATTTTTTAATAATTTTATGATTAAGTTTAAAGGTTATAAATTAAAAATTTAGATATTATGAAATTAATACGGATAACCGGATATTAAACCGGAATAAAAAAAATATTTTTTAAATTTAAATAAAATTTTATATTATCGGAATAAATTTATAATTCCGTTATAAAACGCTTTACAGAAATATTTAATTAATTAATATTATAATAATCCGAAAACGGAATATATAAAATATATTTATATATTAAAATGAATAATAAAAAGTTTTTATTAAAAGAATATAATAAACGATATCCGAAAATATATTAAGTAATATTTAAACTGTTAAAAAATAATAAAATTACGTTATAAATCATATAAATAATTATAATTTTTATTATTACCGGAATAATTTTTTAAAAAATTAAGTAAAATTTTATTATAAACCTTTTTAAAAATTTAAACTTAAATGGATTAAAAAATAACGTAATTTTAATAATTACCGATTATTTTACGAAAATAAGCTTTTTTTTTTACGGTTAAAACGTTAATTATAACCGAATTAACTTAATTACTTTACGATAAAATAAAATATAAATTCGGAATACCGATCGGAATCGTTAATAATAAAAATAAATTATTAATAAATTAATTTTGAATAAAGTTTTATAAAAAACGAAAAATAAAACGGCGGATATTAACCGTATGTTATCCGTAAACCGATAACTAAACGGAACGTATTTATTAAATATTAAAATATTATTTTCGTAATTACGTAAACGAATATTAAAATAATTAAATAAAATTATTACGAAATATAAAATTCGCGTATAATAACGTTCGGAACGTATTTACCGGACGGTTTCCGTTTAAAACTTTATATAGTTATTATCTAAAAATAATAAAATATTTTTCGTAACGGTTAAAAGGATAAAAAAAAAAAAGAAAACCGTACGAAAAAATTACGGCCGTCTATCGAAAAATATAAGAATATTAGGAAAAAGTAATAATAACTTAAAAAAAATATTACGATTAACGTTATATATTTATAAAATTTTAACCGAAATAATAAATAAAATTATTAATAAAAAATTTTAAATTTAAAAATAAAAAATTCGTATTTATTTATATCCGGATAATAATTAAAAAACGAATAAATTTTTAAACATATAAAATAATTTTACTTATTAAATATTAGCGAATATATAATATATTTTTAATATCGTTATTAAAACCGTAATACGACCGGAATCCGGAAAACGCTTAAATAATGTTACCGGAACGATCGGAAATAATATATATATTTTATTAAATAAGAAAATTAACCCGTTAAATATAATACGTAAAAATCCCGAAAATATTTTAATTATATACCGAACATATTATAATATTATAAAAAAAAAATTAAACGTATTTATAAAAAATAAAAAGATTTAAAGTATATAAAATTATAACAAACCGACCGGAAAATAATCGCAAAATAATTATAAAAATATAAAAAATAATTTTAAATAAGGTTAAAATATTAAATTTAAAAATTAATTTTATAATTATTTTTAAACTTTTACTAAATAATTACTTATCGTATATCGGTCGAAAACGGACCGATTAAATATTATTAAATACATATAATAAATTAAAATTTAAATAAAAATTAAAAAACGAAAAAATAAATTATAAATTTTTCACAAATAAATTAAAAAACGAACGGAATTTAATAAATAACATAAAAAAAATAAAACTTTTATTTTAAAAATTAAAATTTTACGTTTAATTATTAAACTTTACGTTAATTAACCTTTTTCTTAAACGTATTATAAAAATTAATATAAAACGATCGGAAAATAATTAAAAAATATATAACAAAAACGTACGGATACGTTTATTATTTTTATAAAAAATAAAATCCGGAAACAATACGGAAATATTTTATTACTTACGGAAAACCGGACTTAAATAATCGGAATATAATTTTTTAACGGTCGGAAATAAGTTATTATCCTTAAAGTACTTAAAATATCAGAATTTAATAATTATTTTATTACATAAAATTTTTATAAAATTATAATTTTTAAATAAATTTAAAATTTTATTAAAACGTTAAAAAACGGACGGAAAATATTCGTAAATTAAAAACGTAATAATATAACGTTAATCGAAAATATCCGTAAATATAGGTATATTTTAAATAAATACTTAATCGGAAATTAATCGGAAAATAATAAAAACAAAAATAATATATTAACGAAAAAAATTTAGATTTATAAACTTATAAAGTAATATTAAAATTACGTTTCCGTAATTATAACGAACCAATAAAAATTAACTTCCGTTATAATTAATAAATAATATTTTATAACGATAATAATTTTAAAAGTTAACTTTATTTTACGTAAAACGTTAAAATAAGAACCGAACGTAATAATACCGGAATAATTAATTTCGGTATTTCGAATACGGTTATTTTTAACTTATTAAATTAATTCTTAATTTTTTATAATAAATTAAAAAATTAATTAAACGGCTTTTCGGAAAATAACTGGAACTTAAACGGAAATTAATAAATATTATTATAACATAAATTATAATATTTACCGTACGAAAAATTCGGTAATAATAAATTAATTATAATATAATTTAAAATATCCGGAATTTAAAAATAAATAACGTAATAATCGAAATACTATAAAGTTATATAAATATAATACGGTTTATTACCGGCCGTTATACGAACGAAATCCGGATTATAATTATTATTAAAAATTTATCGTTAAAAAATTTTTATTTATTATCGGTATTAAAATATTAACGTTCGTAAAATATTTTGCAAATAAACGCCATATTAAACGGAAACGAAACGGAAATTATATATAATACAAACGAAAACAAAAACGTAAAAAAAAAGGTAAAAGGAAGGTTAACGGAATACGTACGCAAAAAAAACCGAAATAAAAACGCATTAAGAAAAAGAAAATACGGTAAGGTTAAAAACGGATTGGAATTATAACTAGACGGATATTAAATAAGTACGTATTAATAATTACGGTAACCTTATAATATAACGTTATTACGTTAAAATATAACCGGAAAATAAACGTAATTTATACGTACCTTATACTGGACATAAATAATAACGTTATTAAGAACTAATAGCTTTAAAAAAAGGGAATAATTATAAAAATATAACCCGATAAATTTACGGTTAGTAACCAACCAGTTACCGACTTATCTATTAGTATAAATAGTTATTTAGCGATATTAGGGAACGTTAGATGGAAGTAATCTAATACATTTATTTCTTGGAATTTATTCTGCGACTAGTTAACGATCATCTCACTCAGCTTATAGCTATCCCTTACCTTATAATTTTATTTTTAAAAGAAATATTATCTTTTTATTGTTTTAAAAATAGTTTACTAGTTATTAATATTAGTTTATATAATAATAAAAATACATTTAATATAAAGTATTTAATATATGTTTATTAAAAGTAAGAATATTACTTAATTAAAGATATTTTTATTAATATCTTTAATTTCTTTTATAAATAAAATTAACTTTAAATAAAATTAAATAAGGTTTAAAATTTAACAATTTCTAAAATAATAACTTTAATTTTATATAATATTATAAATATTATAATTATATTTTAATTTATATTTTTCTTTATTTAATATCAAACTTTTAAATATCCGAAATTCTTATTAATTCTATTACTTTTTTTATTAAATAATAACATAACCGAACTTTTATAAATTTAACTATGTACTTTAATATAAAAAGAAACGTTTTAAAAGGGGGTTTTTAATAACTTAGTATTAATTTTAATAATATTAAAAATAAAAATATAATTATAGTATTAAATATTTAATAACTTGTAAAAGAAAATATACATAATATATTTTACCTCATACTTTAAATATATATTAAATATAAATATTTCAGTTATTTCTTGTATATATTATACTTTATTTCACTTACCTTAATATTAATTTATATTTTACATTAAATATATCGTTAATATAATATTATATATTTTATAAGTAGTTTTTACGTATGTGTTATATAATGCCGATCCTGATACATTTTTCTTTTTACTATAAGTATGTTTTTGAATTTTGTTATTAATTTTAATATATCGCGTATTTTAGGGAAATCGCTATTTATTGCTAGGGTAATTCATTAGGTGGGGTCCGAAGTTAGCTTCTGAATCACACACCGTTTTTCAACGCAACTTTTAACTTTAAATATACGTTTCAAAGTGATATACTTAACAACTAAAATGCTCCCAATTTGTAAATATATACCATTATGTAGCCCTCGTTAAAGGCTACATCTTCATGCCTGGTTATTATGACCTGAAGGCTTAAAATATAAGGGTTATTAAATACGATAACAAAATCGTTAATCTTTTCGTTATTTGACATAAAATATTATATAAACACTTATTTAGAACAGTAATATATTATTAATAAAAAATTAACGAACATAATCGAATATTTTAAAAACGGAATAATTATTTAATAAAAGAATTTCGACCGATTATAAGCTTAAAAGGTACCCTTTTCGGAAAAAGTTTTTATTCCCTTAACCGAATTATCGCAAACTTAACCGATACTTCCTTTCGAAATAATAAAAATATTAAAATCGGCGTTCGGAACCAAACACAAGTTATTATTTTAACCGGAAATATTCGACGGGATTAAAATTTTTTTTGCTATTAGTACGTTTTTATAAGTTATAAGTTAAAAATAAAGTATATTTTCGTAAAAAGAAATCGGAAATAATTTTATATTATATATAAAATGTTAAATTATATATATAATATATAATTACTATATATTATACTACCAGAGGCCTAAGTAATAATTATAACTTTTTAGCATTTTTTAAAACGTTTTATAAATAACATAATGATCGCTACTGGGAAAAGAAATTACCGATTGTTTTAAAGGTTTAAAATAAACTAATAACGTAAAATCTTTTTCCTATTATTTCGTACTTAAAGAAAGGTTAACCGATATAAAAAAGATTACGTAATTTATAAATACGAAATCTACGCTTTTAAAAAGAATGTTAGGTAAAAAACTTATTTAAATATTAATGCTTATAACTTTGTCCGTTAATTATAACGCTTAAATAAATAAAGTTACAAAAATTGTAAAATATTTCGAAACGTCGTTATAATAAAAAAGGTTTAACAACTTTGTAACCGCTTATACCGTTTATAACGGACCATTACCCGACCGAATAGTAATATAAACATAATAAGGGTTTCGATTACGGAACGATAGGGATAAGGAACCTAAAGTACCTTTTCCGCGCCCAAATAACGTATACGATAAGTTTTTTAGAAAAAGAGAGATGCCCATAAGGCGAAAGGGTTATACCTGCGATATAACCGCGTTAACTGTAAAATATATCGCTGCCCTTATTTGCTGGCGAAAAAGCTGCGAAACGGAATTAGCTTTTTAAAAATGACCGATTTGGACGAATTCGAATCCGAAAATAGAAAAAGAAAAAAAAGTAATTTCTTAAGATCGTAACGTTCGGAGGTAAAGAATAACCTAAACAGAGAGAGAAATTATAAAATAAAATATAAACGGTATTTTATTTATTATCCATATTTACATTAATTAAAAAAAGTTTATATAAATATTTATTAATTAAAAAAATATATATTATTTAATAAAAGAAAAAAATTTATAAAAAATTTCAAGTTACCGTATATTTTAATTAAATTATACGGATTAAAAAAGGTTCGAAAAAAATAACTTTATCGGAGAAGAATTAAAAAATAATAATATATATAAAAATAAACGAAGCTTATCGGCAACCACGCATGTGAGCCTCCCAAGCCGACATCAGTCGAGAAATTGCGTGCTTACGGGGGCCCAGCAGTTTGCTTCAGAGTGAGGTTCTATTTCAGAATGAGGTTTTAGAGGACTGAGGTATATAATCTATCTTAACCGTAAAGATTATTGATCAGTTATCGTGTTCGAAGATACTGGGTATAGTATCTATCGTGTGGATTATATGTGTAATAATTTTCTATGTATTTGGTTCAGCGTGGAAAATAAGGCTTGAACCTATATCAACCTTGCATATAAAAATAAACTTATCAGCAACTACGCATTCTGCTGCAAATTGAGGTTCTGCTTCAGAGTGAGGTTTTATAAAACTGAGGTATACAATCTATCTTAACCGTAAAAACCATTAATCAGCTATCGCGTTCGAAGATATTAGGTATAATATTTATCGTATGGATTATATGTGTAATAATTTTCTGTATATTTGGTTCAGCGTGAAAAATAAGGCTTGAACCTAGATCAACCTTGCATATAAAAATAAGCGTTAGCGGATTTATAATTAAATCTTTTACGTATATTATAAATAACTCAGATTATTTCTTAATAGTAAACAACCCCTTAAATAAAACGTTATAACGTTATTTACGTTATGAAAAAAATACCTTTTAACGGTAAAACTAATAAGCTATATAAAGATTTACGAAACAAGATATAAACGTTTTGGAAACCGCGTAAAAGAAATTCGCGAAATAAGAATAATTTTAATAAACGTATTAAGAACGGAATTAAAATGGATAAAAAATATAAAAGGCCCCGGTTAAAAATTAAGCTATTTTCGGTTATATTTACCGATATTAATAAAACGTTAATATTGAAAAAAAGGTCCCAGTAAGTGAAAAGTTTCCGTTTATATTCAAAGCGTTTCAAGATTTCTCTAATAAAAATTAAAAAACGTTTTATTACCTAACCGCCATAAAATCGATTACGAAATACGATTACGCTGTAGCGAAGTAAGGCAAAAAATGCCGGTACTTTGGAGGTTTTAATATAATATCCCGGAACGAATTATTAACGTTAAAAATCTTTAATAACGTTTTTATATAAAGGATATATTTATATATGTAGTTCGCTAATAAGGATTCCGGTATTATTCGTAAGGAAAGCAAAAACAAATTATGTTTTGTTATAATTATTAAGAGTTAAATAAGATAACGGAAAAAAACCGGTACCTTTTACAATTGATTTCGAAAACTTTAAGGAATTTATTTTACGTATAATAATTTAAGAAAATAAACGTCCGAATAACGTTTTAAAAAGTTTAAATTAAAAATGAAAACGAATTAAAAACTGCCTTCTGATTACGTTTTAAGTTATACGCATATTTGGTAATATTATTCGTATTATATAATACTTTTACGACGTTTCAACGTTACGTTAACGAAATGTTAAAAAATCTTTAAATATTTTTTATTTAATGTATATAGGTAATATCTTTGTTTATTTTTTAAGAACCAAAAAGAATTATATATAAAAAGTAATAAAGGTTTTCAACCACTTAAAAAAGCGAGTTTTAATTTTAATATATTTTAATATAAGTTGGCAATTAAATTAATGAAATACTTAAGATTTATTATATAAGGTTAATCTAAGTCCAAGCCTTATTTGCCAGGCTGAGCCAAATATATAAAAAATCATTATATATATAATTTATACGATAAATATTATACCTAATATCTTCGAACACGATAACTAACTAATGGTTTTCACGGTTAAAATAGATTATATACCTTAGTCCAATAAAACCTTACTCTGAAGCAGAACTATATTTTAAAGCAGAATCTTATTCTGAAGCAGATTGATGCGTGGTTACCGATAAGCTTCGATTCTGATGAATCTTATGCCAGCTGGTTGCACTAAACCTTAAGGATAAACCTTAAGAATAAATCTAAAAGATAAACCTTAAAAATAAACCTTACAAATAAACGTTAAAAATGAACCTTAAAGGTAAACCTCAAGTACACATAAAAAGCTATATAAATTTTTGCTAGTTTTAATTATTTTTATAGTTATATTAAAATAGCTAAATATGCCGCGTTAATTTCATTATACTATACCGGTAATCCGTAACGAAAGAATTTATTAAGAAACCGTTTTATTTACGATAAAAAAGCCCTATAAAGTTGCCGGACGGGCAAAAACTATTAACAGTACTGTCGATTTGAATTTTTTTTCCCAAAAAAACTAAATTCGATTTTTAATTTTCGGATACGATTTAATTTACGAAAATAACGGTAATCGATCCTTAATAATTCTTATGCCGAAAAATATAAATATCATAAAAATATCATTAAAAAATTAAAAAATAATAATAATAACGGGTTTAAAAATTTTGAAATTTAGATTTTGGAATAATGTAAATCAAAAAGTTACGAACGATAGTTTACCCGGTTGTTCCGGATTGCGAAAAACCTCCAGAATTCCAATAAAAATCGACGTAGATAGGAACTGGCGTAGGGCTAGGCAGTCTGCAAAAAGGATGGGTTTTAATAAAGCACAGGAATTAAGGTAGCAATCTATCATTTTATCTAATTGTCTATACGGTTACGTCTCCTCGAAGGAGATAAGATTTATTATAAAAGCGGAACGGGAAATACGAATAAATTTTAATGAATTACGTACGATCTGCAAATAGAAAGTTTTTAAACTATTTAAAAGATATAGAATTTCTTAAGGTTTTTTAACTTTTACCTCGATTTTATAACGCGTTATGCGGAATTTACGGTTGTCTTCATCGCCTTAACCAGAAAGAAATTCCGTTCCGTTAAAAAGAAAGAAAATGTTCGAATAGCTTAAGAACTCCTTTATATCCGAATTAATTTTTACGTAATAAAATTTAAAAAGCTTATAGGGATAAAAGCGGATTATTTAAAATACGTATATAAAAATGTGTATTTTAGGCTGATAAATAAGAAATATAACGTTTAATTACTTATTATTCGAAAGATTTAACCGTTATAAAATTTAATTATAAAATGTAAAATAAGATTCTTTTAATGTTAATTAATTATTTAAAAGTTTGAAATATATATTTACGAAACATAATAATACTGTTTGAGATAATTACCGATTATAAAAATATACAGTATTTTATAACTATTAGAAAACTGAATAAATATTAAATAAACTTATTTAAAAGGGTTTTAGGGTTTAATTTTAATTTAAAATTTCGCGCCGGTCGCTTAAATATTCGAATTATTACGTTTTCGAAAAGGAATTAAAATATGCTTAAAAAAGATACGGATAATAAGAAAACCGGCCGCGAATTTTACTTATTAAAGGATAGATAAATTTTTTCATTATTTACGAAAGGTAAAAATAACGTAAACGGTTTATTAATAATTAATAACATAAATATATATATATAAAGGATTTTTCAGAAAATATAAATATTTTACTATTATAAAAACTTTTAGAAAGTTTAAAACGTAACCTTAAAATATAACAAAAATTACGGCCGTAATATTAAAGTTATTACCGAAAGAGAGCCTAACTTTCTTATCGAATTAAAGTTAGTAATATTTATTCCGAAATATTTATTAAATATTAGAAGGTTTTTTAATTATATAACGGTTTTTAAATCCGAGATTAAGAAATTTTTAAAACGGCCTTAATTTAAAATACGTATAACTTTTAATAATGAAATATTTAAATACAGAAGTTACGATAATAATATTCGCGAGAAGTTTTTCCTGGCCGGCAATATATCGTATAATTAAATATTTTTATAAGAATTATAACGTATACGATTATGAAAGTATAATACGAAAAGGTCATTAAAGTTATTACCGGTTTCCGAATCATTTTATAATAAGCTGTCGATATATTTTATAATTAATTTATTAACCGGTTTTAAATACGATTTACATTTTTTATTAATTATAATAAACCGGGTTTTTATGTTAATTACTTTAAAAATGATACTTACGATAAGCGTAAGAGTTTATGCGCAAATATTCGTTAAAGCATATTAATATTGTTATGCTTTTTTGGAATTATTATAAATAAAAAGGAAATAAAAAATAAACAAATTGTAAAAAAGTGTTACCAATTAATGAAAATAAAGTAATATTTATCTCGGGTAGTTTATTCAGAAACCGACGGTATTTATCAGCTAGCAGGGGTGCGCTAGCACCCCATATATGGAGATATTCCTCTAATCGGAACATATATGTTCCGGGGCTAAATTGCTTTAAGGATCAGTACGCGTTACGAAAGCGTACGTAATTAGCCATTTAATATAACATAACTAATGTCCCCTATATCTAACAATTAAAAGTTTTATTCGTTTAATTCGCATTATTATTAATTATTTAATTGTTATTAACATAATATAGGCTATATATTATTAGTAATTATTTATACTCCCCATTATCTATAATAGCGATTATACCGTCGACGTCCTTAATTATTTATAAGGGACTTAAAAACTAAAATCGTTTTAAAGGTGAATTTTAATTTAAAATATAAGCGTTTAATATATAGGGTTATATCGATTTTAAATAAAATATTTTATCGCTTATTAAATTTACGAAACCCGATATAATTACCTACCCGAAAAAACGATTTTATTAAACGACGTAAATAACGTAAGCGACCAGTTTATTCATTAAAACCATATACGTCGAAAAAAACGATTAAACGGATTATTTAATAAATACGTTTAAAATAATTATAAAAAGCAGATAAGTTTATATTTAAGATCCTTTTATATATATTTACGAAAACCGGAAATACGATAATTTTGGTAAAAATATTAATAATTTTACAAAATGGGTTTTGGAATTTATATTCTTAACAATTAAAGAAATAAGTTTTTTTTTAGAAAGAAATTTACGGAAATGGTACGTTAATTTGGTTAAATCCGGTAAAGTATATAATAATAGGTTTTTAATTAATATTTAACGGAAATACCGTAAACGGTTAAAGTAAGTTTCGAAATTAGTAAAAAAGTTGGACGAATAAATCGTAAAATAGTAAAAGATTATGGCTTAAGGATAGCGATATAAAATGCCAGAAACGAAAACGACGATCGTATAAGTTAACGATTTATATATAATACTAGCTTTTATTATCGGAACTTAGATAATAATATTCCAGATAATAAATAAAAAAAATTAATAATAATACGATTAATTATTAAAAGGTAACCGTTAATTTTTTAGGTTATTAAAATATAAATTATTTATAACTTACGTTAAGGAATATTAAAATAACGTTTTTAACGTTTCACGGGATATTTATAAATTCCTTTAATTAGGATAATTTTGATTAGGAAAAGATTAAGGATATTAATTGCTAACCGTAAAAAAAAACCCCGATCATAAATCGAAACGAGGTAGCCGTAAAAGTTTTTATTTAAACTAAAACGGTAATAAACGAAAACGTTAAAAGTTGGATACGTAAGGTATTTATTATAAAATATATTTAAACGTTTATTATATATTAGTTAATATTATTATATATTCCTTAAAAAAACTTTAATAAATTTCCGTTTTAATTACAAGGTAATAACATATATTAAAGGTTAAATTTTTACCGATTAATCCTTAAAAAGAAATCGACCGTTTGTTAAAAACTATAAAAGAATTAATTACTTGAAAAATAAATTAATTCCTAAAAAGAATAAGACGAATTTTAACGTAACTTTTTAATATTTAATTAACGCGGTATAATAAACGTTACGTTTTATCCCTTAAAAAATTTATTTATTTTGGATTTAAAATTTACGATATATATTTTTAACGTTATTAATAAGTTTTTAAATTATAAAATAACGATTTAAAATAACGGAATGTATGTAAAGAAAAATTTCGTTTCGATTAAAAGATACGGAAAAGTAAATATATTATTTAAAATCCTTATAGGCCCGAAAACGTTACGTTTATATAACGTTACTTATTATAAAGATTTCGCGTATAATTTGGAATTATTCCGATAATTTTTAAAAAAAATTATTAATAAGATAATAAAGGAATTAATAATTATATTCGAAATAAACATAATTAAATAATTATAACGTTAATAAATAAGTTTAATTAATTCGTTATTAAAAATATTAACGTAATATTAAAAATTTAAAAGATAATTTTTTAAACGCTATAAAAAAAAAGTTATAAAAGTTATTCCGATAGGTAAAAATATTTAATTAAATTAATAATTATTGAATATATATATAAAAAGAAAACGAAAATTTAAACGGAATAATTTAGTTACCGGTTAAATAAAAAAATTGATTCCATAAAAATACCAGCGTAAGAAACGTACGGAATAGAGAAAAATAAGCTTATTTGTAAAAAATTAATTAATTTTATACGACCGTTATATTCGAATGTTTACTGTTCCTTAAATTATTACCGTTATTAATGTCCGCTTTTATAACCGTTACGATTATTACGCCGACGGAAATTATAAAAATAACCTTAATTTCCTTTTATATTATTTAACCTAAAATGATAGTAAAAAACGAAGGTATTTTATGGATAATAAACGGAAACCTTCCGTATGTTTTATATTAAAATGGTATTATCCGAAACGAATATAAAATATAAAAAACCGTATTTAATATAAAACGTTTAATACTTTTTATAAAGACGTACGATAACCGGCGGGTAAATTACGGAAATTTAAAAGAATTAATTACTCGAAATATGCGTTATTTTAATCGAAAAGGTTATAATACCTTATTATATAAAAAGGTATTTAAGTTATAAAACCGGATATATAAGTATAATTTATTATTACCGTTACGAAGTTATAAAAAGTTAAATATATATCCGTTAGGGAAAATATTTCGCGAAACCGAAAAGGTTTATTTATAAGGTTATAAAAAATATAGTTTTAAAAAGTTATTAATTAACTTTTTAATAAAAGGAAATAAGTTTTAAGATATATATTAATATATATTTATAAGTTTAATAAATATAACTAGCTTTAAAAATATAAGGCTTATTTCGTTATGCGAAATAATTAATAACTTAAAAATATTTATGGCACTATATATATATATATATTTATTAAAAGGTTATTTCGAGATTTAATCGTTATAACGGTTAAGTTTAATTTAAAATTTAAATAATATAACGTTATAAACGTTTTCGTAAACGTTAACTTATTTTACGAAATATACATAAAAACGTCCTTAAAATATCCGTAATACGGCAAAAATGTTTTAATTAAAAAAGTTTTATATAAATTAAAAAATTTATTTATATTATAATAAAAAGACTTTACCGGAACTCTTAAGGAATTAAGATTTTACCTTATTCCTTACGAACCTTATTATTTTATTCGTTAAAACTTTTTTTTTTATAAACGATATTATTTTAATATATCGTAAAAAAAATTAAGGTTTTATCGATTAATTAATTTAATAAATACGGAAACGATATATTTTTATAAAAAGTAAAAACTTATAATAATTTTTCGGTATCGAAATAATTAAAAAAAAGTTTAAAAAAAAATTTAGTTATCTTATTTTAATTTTATAAATAAATTAATTAACTTAATTTCTAAAAAAAATTTAAATAATCTTTTAAATATACTTATAACGGACGTGAAATAATTACTGAATTTTAATTTAACTTATTTAAATTCCGTTAATAAATATTAAAAAGAATCGGTTTTATTATTTACGTAATAATTAATACGCGATCCGATATATTTTTAATTATATCCCGATTTATTTAATTTAACCTGAACCTTAGCGACGTATATTACAAAATTATTAATCGAATTATATTATACTTAATTAGTATTAAATCGCTAATATTATAATTCGGAAATACGGATTCGTTAAATACTTAAAACCATACCTTTTTCGCGGATAATATAATTAATCGAAAAAACTTTTAAGCTTACGTTATAAAGTTATTTAAAAAAAATAATAAAAAAATAAACGAATAAATAAGATATAATAAGTATGAATATAACAAAAACGGAATTATTATTTTTTACGTAAGTTATAAAAAAAGTTTTATTTAATTCTTAATTAATTAAAAGTTACTTTAAATACGGAATTATTAAATATATGGTACGATAATTAATAAATTATATAGTTTATTAACGCCGATATCGTACTTTTATAAATAAAGTTACGGTACGTAAATATATATAACTATTAATTATAAAAGATAACAAAAAAGGTTTTATTTAAAATAAATTATATACTTATAAGTAATAGATTAGTTAATAAATTAATTAAAGCCCTATTACGAAAAACCTTTAAGTATTTTAAAAAGTAATTAAAATTAATAAATATTATAAAAACTTTAAATTAACGAAGGAAAATTTTAAAAATCTTTTTAAATAAGAAATTAATTAATTAAAAGGATTTAATTGCCGGAGGAAAGGTAAAATGGAAAGTTATAGTTTTAGGAAATAACGAAACATAACGATTAACGTCATAATTACGTTAAGGCGTTAAGGGGGTATGTTAGGTAATAAAGGTGCGCTAGCATTCCATATATGGAGATATCCCTCTGATCGGAACATATATGTTCCGGGGCTAGATTACTTTAAGGATTAGTACGCGTTGCGAGAGCGCACGTAACTAGCCATCTAATACAACATAACTGATGTCCCTTATATCTGATAGTATTACCGAAGGGGTTAATTAAGAAATTCTGATTTATTTATAAACCCTTATGACCGACATATAATAAAAATAAAGTAAGTTGTTACCGGATATAATAGTCGCGATTAATACCTGTAATATAATTTCGATAGAGTTAAACCCTTTTTTTTTTTTTTTTTTTTTTTTTTTTTAGTTTAGG
>QJNX01000413.1:0-43347 GCA_004155925.1 Monosporascus sp. MG133 | reverse complement strand
GGGGTAGATTTAGCAATTCACAAGCATCTGACTTAGTAGTGTATATAAGACATGCTGTGTGAGCTGGTAGCCAATCAAAAGAAGGCGTAGCATGAGCCTCTGCAAGGTAACTCTGACGGGGAGTCTTATACCATTGCACCGTCTGGACTCGCATGCGGCACGATTATGCAGTTATGTTAACATAAATTTATCTACTAACTGCGTTTTATAATGTATCGCCATTGGGTAATAGAATCGTTTGTTTCCTAGCCGAAGCATAGACCTTTCAAGAGGCTTACGCGGCTAGGGCATGTTGGTGAGCTTCTTCGTTCCAGTGTAACATGAGAGCGGGGCCCGACTCGTCAGCCACGCCGGTGATATTGGTGGGTTGGTATCCGCGTTTCCGATCAGGCTGGGTCCTCCCTAGCATGCAGGAGACTGGCCCGTTTGGAGCCAAATTCGGACCCCTTCCACTTTCCAGAAATACCAACACGCCCGCCAACACGAGCAAGGGAGAGAGCGGGTCTTTTTCTACATTAACAAGCCTACGGACGACAATATGACGTTGCCTATTCGGGTGTGGTTGACTCGTACGTTGACAAAGGCAAATGCTGCCTCGAGATCTAGGCTAACTAACATCTAGCACCGGGGCCCAACCCTTGGAAGGTAAGGGGGTTCTCAACTGCAAAAGGCAGGACCTACGGGCGCTCATCTTTGCTTACTAGGTCATCTTCCTACTCGAGGAGCTAAATCTGCCCTATGAGATCAAGTCGATCAAATTTGATGATGTCAAGAAGAAGCCTCTGATCGATGTCAATCCCAATGGCCGTGTCCCTGCAATTGAAGATCCAAACACGGATCTGACGCTGTGGGAGTCAGGCGCTATCATAACGTACCTCATCGAGCAGTACGATACTGACCATGCGTTAACCTACACTACGCACCCGGAGAAGCACCATCTTAACCAGTGGCTTCACTTCCAGACGAGCGGGCAGGGACCGTATTATGGGACAGCGGGCTGGTGAGTGATAAAACCTTTGTTCTTATCTGGAAGCAAGCGGCCCGCCTACTGACACCTGCTGCCACAGGTTCATCCACCTCCACCCCGAAAAGCTACCCACGGCCATCGATCGCTACACCAAGCAAGTGACTCGTGTCCTCGGCGTCTTGGAGGGATGGTTGGAGGGTAAACAGTGGCTGGTGGGCGACAAGATGACATATGCTGACATGGCCTGGGTCCCTTGGAACGATAGGGTTGATACCTCGCTAGGGGTACCGGAGCCGGACAAGTTCAACGGTTTCCCTAATGTCAAGGCCTGGCACGAGCGCATGACTTCTTTACCCTCGTGGAAGCGCTCTATGGATGCCAGAGCAAGGCTCATGGACGAGCAGGGTCTAATGTGGAATGGCATGCCAAAGGGCATCAAGAATTTCCAGGAGTATGAAGCCAAAATCAAGGCGGGGGAGGACATCACCCCAGCGGAGTAAGGATTTTGGGAGCGATTAGTACATAGTGATAATGTTACGCACGCATTCTGTACTCGTTACCGCATCACATAGAGTAGTCTTCGTCTATCACATAGGTGGCTACGTAGGCACTTCATAGTTTCCTTCTACTAATGACTTTCCTTCAGATTCTATGTGTAGCTGCATCGTACTAGGTGGTATATATAGTGTTTAGCATGTTTCTAAGTCTAAGTATCTGATGGATATTTGAGGGATAGATGCGGAACAACCACTTGCACTGTGAGACGATAAGCATCGAGATTAGTACTATAGATGCATCTTGGATCGATGTCCCGGTATCTTAGGGCTTGACAAACTGGACCAGTGGCCAGGACATGTAATGCTCGTGGCGTTTCACAGTAAGTCAAAGCCTACAGGACAAAGCAAAGAATATTAACCTAACCTATGTTGGTCCACCCTTCCGTGCTGCTATATCTTACTGCGTGACCCTGCATCTTCCCATTACATTTCTCTATCTAGGTAAGGATCGGCTACCACTACAATTAGCTAGTTCACAGGTCCTGTCTATCCGGTGGATGGGTGGTTTCTGCCGGGGACTTTTTGGTGGGCGTCCACCTGCAGGCCACGACGAGTACGAAGGAAATGAAAGGTGCAGCAGCTGGGATGTACTATCGGACTGTTAACGAAATACATCATATATATAGCAAGTGTTTATACTCACAAAGACTTGTGTCACGGCCTTCCCATACGCTTGGATGACTGACGGGAGATCTGAAGCGTCTACAACAGAACCAATGTTGGTTGCGCCAACCGAAATGATAGCTTCCGTGACGTTAGATGATATAACCGGAGCGAGGTTGGTTTTGAGTGCTGCCTGGAAGATGCCCTGTCCCAGGGCGAGGAAGATCGAGCAGCTGGTCGATATGATCATCAGAAGTGTTGCAGCTTTAGCTATCTCAAACGGTCTGAGTTGCAACTATATAAACCCCGATTATTATCTTAAAATTACGTAACTAACGGTGATCGAATAAAATCGGCTTGGTTACTTTCGACCAAATAATAAATAATCGAACGGGATTAATTCGATCGTTTTCGATTAAATAACAAATAATCGAATATAGTTTATTCGATTACGTTAGATTATAAAAATTAAGAAAGGATATATTAAAATGGTGCAGTGTGCAGGGCTAAAGATGTGGTTCCGCTGATCAGTTAGTCAGCACTTTTTATGTATTTTTAGGAGCTCTTCTTGCCGGGTGTAACCCCGGAAACACTTTTTATTTAGTAATATAAATAAATTAGTTTTAATATTAATTTAATTGTATTAACTTTAATGTCCTTTATAACCCTGGGCTTATTTATAACATTTTTTTTTAATTTCGTATTGATTAAAATTAACTTTATCTTACCTTTTTTTATCTGGCTGCTAAAAAAAGAAAATTGGTTTTAATTAGTTGCCGAGATAACTTTAATTTTTTAATTATAAGGCGGAATGGATAGAATTTTAATTAAAAGCGTACGATAGTAATTATATACAATTACGATTACGATTATAATTATAGTTACGATAATTTAAACGGTATATAATTAACGACCGTAATTATAATAATAACGTAACTTTTTAAATAATTAATAAAAAAAGTTATTTAATTAAAGCTTTATATGGAAATAATTTTATTTAAACGACGGTAAAAAAAAATGCGAGTATGTATAAGCAAGCGGTTTCGGAATATGGATTAATTATTTAAGTTTTAAACCGATTACATAATTCGGATTATTATTCGTATTAATAAGAAGAATACGTAATAAGATAAATTATAAAATTTAATTAATACGGGTTAAAAAAGTTAAAATTACGTTATTAATAATATGGTTATTAATATTTAAATTAATTAAAATAAATATAATAACGATAAAATTAACGATATAAATAAGATAACGATTACGAATAAAGAAAGGAATAAGTTTATAGAATTATTTATTTTATATATAAAAAGAATATTAAAAAAATAACGTTTTTTAATATAATGTAAAAATTAAAAAAGAAACGTTATAAAATATATTTTGAGTTTTTTTAACGCTAATCGGATAATATTTTATTTGGTTATTACTAAACGGGATTATTTAAGATTTTTTTTATTAAGTTTAAATATTGTAGCGTTTAAGTTAACGGTAAAGGTATTAATTAATAAGTTAGAAAAAGTATAGTTAAATAACTAACGACGTAATAACGATTAGGATAAAATTATTCGGACGGATGGTAAAAAAAGGAGGTTATTTATTTTTTAGGTTCGAAAAAAAAACATACCGAAAATAATTATCGCGGATAATTATTTATTTTATATTTAAATATATTTTATTTAAGGTAATATTTTAAAATTTAAATAATATAAAACCCGGTAATATTAATTAATTTAAGATAAGTTTTAATAAATTTATTAAAAATTAATCGAAACTTTCCGAAATTATTATTTAATTTTAAACTTTATGATATAAATTATTGCCAGTATTAAATTCTTTTACCTTTTTAGATTTTTTTTAAGTACGATTATTTAATACCGATTATTTTAAAACTTTTACGATATTAAACTTAACGAAACGGAATTTTAAAATAATAAAAATTAAACTAAATCCTTAAAGTTAATTAAGGATACGGATATTTAAGTAAATTCTAGTATCATAATTAATATATTTAAAAAACGGAATTTTATATTACTTTAAAAGTTACTAAAGTTATTTATAACTTTTATAATATTTATATTAAACGTTTTATTTTTCGATACGATTAATTAATAAAAGTTCGGCCTTTTTATAAATATTATAAATAAGCTTTTATTTTTTATAATTCTTTTAAATTTATCCGTTTTTTTGATTTTCGTTTGTTTAGTACCGAAATTCTAAATTAATTTAAAGTTTAAAACAATTAATTAAGTATTTTATTATATCGATAACTTTGTTATAAAAAACCGAAATAAAGTTATCTTTAACAAAATTATTAATTAAAATAAGGTTATTTAAATTATTTTAAAAAAAATCTAAATTAAAAAATTTTAAGTAAATTCGGACGGTAAAAAATCGATTAAAGATTTTAACGAAATAAATTTAGCATAAAAGTTTAATTAAGTATACGGTTATTATTTAAAGTACGTTATTAAGGTATAAAATATTATTAAAAAGTTTAAATTAAAAAAGAAAATAATTAATAAAAAAATATATTAAAAGTTTATCAAAAAGTATATCCGTTAAATATTTCGAAAAAGTTTTTAACAATTCGTTTATAAAGTTTAAAGATTTATACGTAATAATTTACGATAACGTATAATCGTAAATTAAAAATTAAGTTATTAATAAGGTTAAACTTTTTAAATATAAAGACCGTAAATAATTTTAAGTAAATACTTATTTTAACTTTAACCGAAAAAGTAAAAACCGGGTTTTTATTCGACATAATAAATTAAATAATTATAATAAAAAAGTCCGCGTTTACGATAAATAATATTTAATTAAACCGATTAAATATTTACGATTATAAGCGCGTTATAAAATTTAAAGATTATATAAGTACGACAGATTTAAAGTTTTAAAGTTTTTAAAAAAGAAATACGGAATTAAAATGTTATCCAGATTTTATAATATTACGTTCTATCAGGATAGGAGGTACCTTGGGCCTAGATATATGGTATAAATCCGTCGATTAATATAGTTAATTTCCAGCCGGATAAGTATAATCGATATAACCCTTACCGTAAATAAGGTAAATACCGAAATTAAGGAAATTACCGAAGTAATTATTAAGGCCGAAATGAACGTTATAATAATTTAAATTAAGGTATTTATTAATTTTATTAAAAATTAAGATATAATATATAAAACTGCCGTATATTTATTAATATAAAAATTATAAAATTAATTCTATTTATTAACAATAAATATGTTATTTTTTTTAAAAAACTTTTAAGGATAAAGTGATATTAGGTATGATTTAATTTTTTTAAATCTTGAAAAATTAAGTAATTAAATAGTAAATTTTTATTTAAAATTTCTTTTTAAAACGGATATATGGTTTAATAATTTTTTTTGTTCGATATAAGGAAAAGATGTAATATTTTAATCAGAAAGACGATATTTTTCGAAACGTAAATAATTTACCGATTAACCTTAATCCGGATATTAATAATTTAGTTTAATTTTCGAGGTATATTACGATTTTAAAGCTAAATTAATAGGAGATTAATATTGCTTAATTTAAGGTTACCGAAATTAATATGATTTATTTTATTTATTAGGATAGAAAATTGTTTTATATAAAAGTATTTTTACGTAACTGGTTATGAAATAATCCTGTTAAAAATAAAGGTATCCGATATTTAAAGGAAGTTTAATCTTGAAAAATCGACGACTTTAATTAACCGATTATATTTATTAATGTTATAATAATTAAAGGTTTTAAAAAGGAAAAAAAGGAAGTTGAAAAAATACAAAAAAAGAAAACCGAATACGAAATTAACGAAGATGATATAATATATAAAGAATTTTCGTTTTATAATATAAAAGTTAATATTTAAACGGATAACGTTTTTTAGATATTTATTAATATTTTTAAAATAAATAATATTATTTAAATTAATAATACCTTTATTTATAAAGGTTTAATTAATAAGTATATAATTGAATTTTGAAAAAGAAATTTGGGAAAGATCTTAAAAGGAAATTCGAAATTATTTGGTCCGAATTAATTAAGGTTTATTTAAATTTCGAATTTTTTTTAAAGAATTTTATGGTTATTAAGATTTTAAAGGTATTTAATTATAAGAATTAAGAAACGATTAAAATAACCGAAGCCGAAATATAAGGATTAAAGCTTTTTAAAAAAAAATTATTAAATTTTTTTTATAAATATCGGTTATAAAGTAAAAAATTAAAAAGAAATTAATATTTTATCGGTTCAGTAATATAATCCAGCCGAATATATTATCCCGTTATTTATGCTAATAATTTAAATAAGTTATAGAAATGGTAAAAACTTATTTAATAAAGTTATGGATATTAAAACCAAATTTAACGTTATTATTACGTCGTACGTTAAACGATACGTATTAACCATAGGATAAATCCGCGTATTATTATGACGGCAGTGGCAATTAGCAAAAGCACAGACCACTACCAATAGGTGGTTAGGGCTGGAAAACGCATAGCCCACTTTTTCTCTATTTATTTTAAGATCAGGCTTCCTTTTTTTTATTTTATTTTTTAACTTAATATTTCATAATATAAGTAACTTATACTGGAGCTTTACCTTTAGGATTTTATCTTATGCCGTAACATAATACTAAGCTTACTTTTAGCCTAAAAAGGTATTAAAATATCCTAGCCGAACGAATTAACCGACGGGTAACTATTATTATATACGTACGGACTTATTAATTTATAACCAAAACGTTTAATAGTACGTAAACTAATAAATACCTACGATAATACGAAATGCCGAAAAACGCGCCGTTGCGGCGATAGGAACCGATAATGCGGTAATAATCGAAGGCCGAAAATAGGTACGATTTAACTTCGAAAACTTTGAATCGCTTATTTGATATAAAAACCGATAAATAAATACGACTTTATGGTGACGATTTATGAAAATATAAAACGTTTTACGATAAATTAAAAAATTAGTTATAATTAAAAGATTTAATAATAACGAAAATAATGAATTATATTTATCGAATTAATCGATAACGTTTTTTTAACCGAAAATAAAATTTAAACGCGTCGATATACGTTTTATATTAATAATATCTTAAATACCGATATTACTTAAAAGATTGCCGGTTTAAGTAACCTTTATATCAAAAAAATTAAAAAGTTAACGATACCCTTTAAAGTTTTTATATAAATAGTTAAAAACAAATAAGTATTATATTTAACGGCTTTATAATATATAAATAATGGACGTTTTTGGTAAAAAGGTATATAAAAAAATATATTATGAAATAAAACTACAAATTATTTTAATAATTACTTAACGTAAACAGGTAATCCAGATTTATTAAACTGTTGCCGGTTTGGATTTAAATCTTAAAGCGGTATAGTTTTAGATTAAGTATAATTATATTTTTTTAGAAAAAATTTAAAACCGAAACTTTTAAGATTTAATTAATTAAATCGTTTTATTGGAAGAAATTACGGAAAAGTTTATTAAAGAAAAAAATAACCTTAAAACGGCCGTTATTACCTTAATTCTTAAACATAACCGTTTCGAAAACTTACGTAAATTTAAATATTTTTCGGATTAAAACGAAAATTTTTTAATTTTAATATTAAATCTGAATTAATTTAGGGTTTAACTTACGAACCGTAAGGTTCCGAAAATTTGTACGATATTTCCAAAGTTATAAAAAATATAACGTTTATATTCGGAATAATGTTTATTAAAACGTTTAACGGTAAAAGTTATAATTTTTCCGACCTTTTTATATTTTATAATAATAAAATTAAAAAGGAGATTTTTTTCGAAATTTGGTATCGAAAGTTTATTAATAAATTGGATGTTAACTTTAATTATGTCGTAACTGACCGTATTTATGAAGGATATATGAAAAGGTATCTTGGAAAAAATGCAGTTTAAAATTTATAATAATATTTCCGTAATTTTTATTTTAATTAATTTAAAATCTTTAAAAATTTACTTACTTAATTATACGTTAAATATAATAATCCGAATTAAGTTAAATAAATTTATAGCGTTTATAATAATTTGTGAATAAAATTTGGTAACGATTATATAACGTTTAAAAATAAATTTATTAGGTTAACTGGGAAATATAAAAAGTTAAAGGATTTATATAAAATTGAATTTAAATAGACGTTTATTTCCGTATTATAAACCTAGCTTATGTAAGTTTATTTTAATAAAATTATAGCTTTCGATATATATATATATACGCCTGGATGCCGAAACCGAATTTAATTTCCGATAAGTTAACCGTACGAAAGAAAAGAATTCTACCGGAAATACCGTTCGTAAAGCGCGAAATTTAAGTAACGGACGTAAAAGGATATACCGTTATAATAATCCTTCGGGCGGAGGTATTACTAGCGGCATTACTGCCTCAGGAAAAACGTTTCCTTATTTAATAATTAACGAAACCGTAAAGTTTTATCGCAAAAAAGATATTTTATTTACCGAAAAAAAGGTTATACGATTAAAGAATATAAGTATAAATCTGATAAGCCTTAAATTAATAATACTGATTCCGCGGAAATTTAAATTATTATGGACCGATATTATCCCGAAGCCGTTTCGAATAAAGGAAAATTATTTGAGGGCAAAAAAGCGAATACGGAAAAAAAGTAATCCTAAAATAAATTATTTCCTACTCCAGAAAATTATTTACGGAATTTGGCGTCGAATTAATAATACCATTTAACGTTTTTCGTTTTTTTTAGAAAAACGGCCTTTACGATCCGTTATACCGTAATTAAGAATAAATTATTTTTTATTACGAATAATACTTTTATAAATCCGGGAGCTAAAGGATATTTGTTTATTAATATACTTTTCGTAAAAAGAATAGAACGATTTATTTAAACAAAAAATAATAAACGATTTCGAATTACGGATTATTAATAATTTCGACGGAAAGCTTACTTAGTTAATAAATATAATATTCGACATTATTTTTAAAGTATAAAAACGTACGATATTAAAAGTTCCGTTTTTTATTCTAGATATATAACATAATTTAATTATTAAAAAGATTTAACTAAAAAGATATAATATTTTAATCGATGTAAAAAAAAAAGAAAAAATTATATTTCCAAACGAATAGTTACTTACGCTTAAAACCGATATACCCCGAAATAAAGCGATAAATTATAATAATACGGTTAATGTTATATATTAATACGATACGTTATAACGCGATAAAAAACTCGATTAATATTACTAACGTTATAACGTAAATAAGGGTAATAACCTTAAGGACTAATTTCGACGAAAATAAATATTGCAAAAGAATAATAACCTCCGTTAAAGTATTTTAAGCTTACCTAAAACATAGATATTTACGCCATCCGCGCGTACGTTATAAGGAAATTATAAGATCCTTTATATAGAAAATGAGCCTAAAAAACCCCGATCGTTTATAAATAACTAATTAAAAGGAAGCTTTTAGGAATTATACGATAACGTTACCTAACCACTTTTTATAAATAAACGGGATATGCCAGTGGATAAGGAGATTTAATATCGATATCAGAAAATCCAGCAACATATTAAAAAGTTAAAGCGATTAAAACGATAACGTACCCAGAAAGCCTGCGAACGAAAAAAGGCGGAATTATACGCGATCTTACGCAACCATTTTTAACCTTTACCGTAATAATAAACTTATATTCCGATTATGGCCCTAATACGTACGAAATACGAAAAATGGCATAAATTATAAAAGTTTAAAATACGGAGGATAATATAAGTATCTTACTTATTTAAAAAGGTATTATAAATATAAAGTTAAATATAAATAATTTCTTTATATACGTATAATGCGATTAATAAAATCTTTATATATGTAACGAACCTGTTATATATCCACCTGGAGGTATAAGTAATATCCGAAATAGGGGTTCTTAATTTGCAGGTAATAATAGCATAATAAATGGGGTATTCGTTAAAAAAATTCGCGGATTCTTCCCTTAATTAAAAAACGGTATAGTTACCTTTAGTTAAAAACATAAATTAATAGTTAAAGAGCGAAACTAAAAGGAAGTTATTTATATAGGAAATTATCTGGTACATATATTCTTACTATTTCCTTTGGTTTTTAAAGATTTCTGGAAATTTCTGAAAATGGATAAAGACGGATAAGAGTAGTTTCCTTTTATTTTTAAAGATAGATAAAGATAAGCCGAAAGCCGAGATTTAGCCGGCGGAATGGAAGTTTTAATACTTTTAATTTACTTAGCTTTTTTTTTAAATTTAGCGGAATCCTTATAAATGTAACATTATTTCTTTCCTTTTAAAATTTTTATTCTAAAGATTTTTAGAAGGTAAGTTTTCTTTTTTTTTTAATATTATAATATATTTTAACTATAATAAGCAGGCTTTAAAAACGTTCCAAAATTTTAATAAAAAATCGTTACGAATTTATAAAGTCGATTTTTTAATTTAGTTTTAAAGTTATGCCGTATATATTCTATTTTAAAATTTTTTTTTTTTGCAAAATGCTAAAAAACCGGAAAAATTATTAAAACTATTTATCGGCTAATATTTAAACTTATAATAAAAATTATATTTCGTTAACGTTTTTTAAAAATATTCGGATTAAAAAATTTTAAATAAATCAGGAAAAACGATTAACGGTTTAATAATTACAAAAGTTATTTAACCGTATCATTCGGTTAAATCGTTAATTTAAATAGTTATATTTTAAAAAAAATGTTATTTATTTAAAAAGGGTTTAAAAATATAAATAAATTAAAAAAATAAAAAAAATTAGATACGGAAAAAAATCGTTAGAAAAAAAAATAAACGTAACTTACTTTAAGGCTAAATATATTAATAAAGGTATTTATCTTTTTCGACTGGAACGCCTTAAACCTAAATTTAAATAAGGGATCGTTACCTTTCGTAATTTTGGTCGGTTAAAATTTTGTCGGTAAAAATCCTTAACCAAACTTATCGCATTCGTTAAGTACTTAAATAATTCCTAAATGTTATTTTCAGATAAGCAGTCCATTTATTTAACCAGGTACTGGATTTTATTTTTAATTATTCTAAAGTCCAATATCCTTTCGATTTCGTATTCGTTATCGTCCTTTTCGATTTTAAGGTTTTTTTTAAACGGAACGTTTTTGGAAGTTGGTTTTAATAAAGAAATATAAAATATAAAGTATATTTTTATGGTTTTAGGTAATAATAATTTATAATTAATTTTCGAAATATTTTTTTAATTTTAAATAAACCAAATTTTTTAAAATTAAGTTTATTATTAAATTTTTTTATCTTAATTTAAAAAAGGTTTAACGTTACATTTTATTTTTAACATAACAAATAAATTTTATTTCTTTTTATTAAAATTAATCCTTTAAATCTTTTTTTATTATAATATTAAGCCATTTTTTGTTATAAAAATTATAACTTAATTTAAAATCTGGCTTATATTATCTTAATTTTTATTATTATTATTTTTATTCGTAAAATTATCGTAATAATAATTAAGGCTTTATGTATTAATTATTCTGGTCGTTAAGTTATTATATCGTATCTATATATAACTATATAAGGTAATATACTTATATCCTCGTTAACGGACATATTATAAATTATTTATATAAACGGTAAAAACTTAACCTAATTATTTTGTTAATATTTAACGTAATTTTAAAGGTATTATTTTAAAGTTTGATTTAATGGTTCCGTTTAATGGTTTATTTAAGGATAATAAGTTATTAAAAACTTAAGCTTAATACCGATTTGTTTAAAAAAGTTAGTACCGAATTTAAATATATAAAGTTTATTTCGGTTAAAATTTTTTTTTTTTAATATTCCGTATTTATTAAAATAATATCGAATAAAAACGTAAGTTAATTATTTTGCCGTTATAATTTCTTTAAAAGGTAAAAAGTATCTATATTTAATAAGTTTGTTAATAATTACCTATATTATATCGTATTTAACTTTAATAACGGAATTTTTCGATATAAAAAAATTAATAATAAAATCTTAAATTATAATATTTTATATTTTATTAAATATATCTATAAATTATAATAAGCCGTACGGTTTATAATAAACTGCTTTTATTTTATTATAAATATTATAATCCTTAATTATTTATTTAATTATCTGGCGAAATTTTAAAAAATTATATCTTTTTTGGAATCGTTTAATAATTTTAAATATTTTTTAATATTTATGTAAAAGATGTTCGTAAAACTTTTTAACGAATTTTTTTTATTGTTGGTAAAGGATATAAATCTTGCCGTAAAATAATAACTGGTTTTTATCGTTTCCTTTTAATTATTTAATTTCCTTTTACTTTTTCGGGTTATAAAAATTTCTGAATTAAATTAATTCTTCCGGAATCGGCTGTTTCAAGGTTATATACAGTTGTATTATCTTATCGTTCTTACGATATAATACCTATATATATCGTTTAAAAACTTTCGAATCGTAATCTTTTTTTCGGTTTAAAATATCCGTTTGGATATTTCTTTTGCTTTTAATATGGTAAATTTGAAAATTAAATTTCGATAAGAAAATTATTTAATTTTTATGGCGTTTATTTAATTTTTAAGTAATTATAAATCGAATAAGATTTTTGTAATTTAAATAAATATTAAATGGTTTCTTAATTCCGTTAAAAAATAATCGCTAGCAACTTTTTGTTATAAATAGGGTATTTAAGTTTTATATTTTTAAAAGCTTTAAAAAAATACGTTCCTGGATATTATTTTCCGTTATTTTTTAGTTATTTTAAAATTGCTTTAAAAACGTAATTTAAAGCGTTTGTTTTAAATCGTTTTTTTTATTATAATTTAATAATTTAATTACCGGGGCGTTAATAATTTTGTTCTTAATTTTTTAGAAGGTTTTTTTTATTTCTTCGGGAAATTCGAACTTTTTTTTTACGTACTTTTTAATAATAAGTTTGGTTAAGGAGTTGGCAAGTTTGCCGTAATTTTGAACTAAAGGTTATACGTAACCGGTAAATTTTAAAAATTAACGGATGTTAATAATAATAACTTTATTAAAAATTAGCTAATTTTTAACGGTTTTTAATTTAAAATTTTAGATTTAAATTTATCCAGAAATAATAATAAAACTTAAAAAGTTTAACTTTTAAGTATATTAAACGTTTTCTTCGACGTTTATTAATAAGTTAATTTTTTAAAAGCTTTTAATATTTAAGTAATATATTTTCTATACTTTTTTAAAGTTTTTGAATAAATAAAAATATCGTTTAAATAAACGAAAACGAATTTATTTAAAAATTTCCGTAAAATAATGGTAAGTATATATTAAAAACTGGTTAAGGCATTAGTTAACCTTTACGGCATAACTTTATATTTGTAATGTTTATAAATAATTCGGAAAACGGTTTTTTATTTTTCGTTTTTGGTTATTCGAATTAGGTAATAACCATTTAGTAAGTCCAAAATTATGAATTATTTAGTTTTGTTAATATTTTTTTTTTAATATTTATTAACGTTAAAAGATATTTATTTTTGATAATAATATTATTAAGTTATCTGTAATCGTGGATTTATCGGTATATTAAATTTTTATTTTTATCGATTTTAATTTTATTATTTTTTACTTTTAGTACCATTATAATTAAATATTTTGTAGGTAATTCGGATTTTTAAATATAACTTTTTTTAAGGTTTCGTTAAAGGTTTTTTTTAAAAAGTTTTAATTTTTTTAAGGTTTATATAATAAATTTAATAAACTTTTAGGTAATATTTTTTCTTAATAAAAATTTTATAATTTTATTAATTATAATCGGGCAGTTTTTTACGGATTCGTTTTTTAAATAATTTTTTAAACCGTTAATATTTAAGGGGTACCGTTATTATCGGGTTAAAAACCTTAATTTTTTTAATTATGTAACAAATTTTATAAAAAATGTTTTTAAAATTATTTTATAAAAGCGTTTATTTCCTTTAATTAATACGTAAATTGTTAGAACGAAACCATAATATTCATAAAATAATATCGTATTTTGAAATATCGGCGATATCGAAAGTAATCCGTTTTAAATATTTTTATATTTAGATTACAAATTTTTTTATTTTTCGGAAAATTCGACCGTTATCGTAAATAGATAAGTTTTTATTAACTGTATGTAATTTATATAATTGTTATTTATATTTTTAAAGGATTTAATATTTTTCGGTTATCTTAAAGAAGATAAAATTTCCTTTTGTTCCGGAATTAATTATAATGTTAAATGTTTTATTTTTATAATAAATTAAAATTTTAATTTAATTCCGTATTTCTTTTTTTATTTTACATAAGGTTTTGTATATAAGGGCTTTTCGGTACCTTATTTTTAAGGGTTTCCGTAATTTTTTAATTAATATACTTTAAGTATTAAACGGCGTTTTTATTCGCATACTTTTTTCGCTACGTATTTGGTATAATGGTTATTTATATATTTAAATTATTTTTTGTTACCAAACTGGCATTTAAAAATAATTATTTTTTTCTAGCTTTTTTTTAGGTTTAATACTTCGCAAATTATTAGGTCCGAAAAGTAAATTTCCGAAAGGGGTATTTCCATAATTAAAAAAACGTATTTATCGTCAAGTACTAGCGCGTAATATAAATATCCTTATATTATGGTTTTCCGGCTTTACTTTAATTTGGGGTATAAATAATAAAACCTAAGGTAATCTGGCCATTAGGGAATTTTTGTATATCTATATTTATTATCTGGTTTTATAAATATTTTTTTATTATATTTTGGCCAAAAGTTATTATCTTTTTTGGCGCGTAAATGGATAAAATAATTATCGTTATAATAAATAGTAAAATGCATAATTCCATAATCGTTTACTGATAGTTAGGGTTTAGGGTATATTATATATTTTGGAAGTTTATAAAGTTCCGGAAATAATTATTTATAATTACCGAAATTCTTTCGTAATTAACCATCTTGGTCGTATATTTTATATTCCTATATATTAAGGTAATAAATGCATTCTAGCATAATGGCTACCTTAAAGCTAGCTTGTCCTGGATAATATTTGCAAACTCTGGCCGTAACATTTTTATAAAAAATATAATTTTTATAATCTGAATCGTTATTTTTAACCCTATTAGTTATAATAATAATAAATTCCTAATTAACGGAAATACCGTTTACTTCTTTTTTATCCTTATTTTCGTTATTTATATCTCGTTCAGCCATACGGAATTTTTTTTTGGGGCTAAGGAATTTTATCCCTTTAAGAATTTTTTTAAGGATTTCTTTTTTTCGATAAAAAATAATATTTGCTTTTAAAATAACCTTTTTTACTATAATTAAAATATTTAACTTTAAACTTATCTTTTTTGGATTCCGTTAAAATAATACTGGCTTTTTTTTAAAATTTATCCTTAATTCTTTTATTATTATTAAAGGGTTTATTAATATTTCGTTTCTTAGTTCCTTTTTTTTTAAGGTACCGATTAAAGGTATGCCGGTCGGAAATAATAGCTTTATTTATATAATTTTCGAAAGAACCGGTTTTAAGTACCTTAAATATTTTATCCTTAATTTATTTTTTTAGGCCGTTATAATAAGGGAAAAATAATATATTTTGGAGCAACTTGGAAATAATTACGAAACGGTTAAATTCGGTAATATATTTAGTTATTAACGTAAGTTGCTTTAAGTCGTATATTTTTTTAACTGCATATTATTATTTATCCGTATTTTTAAACGAAACTTTTATTCGTTTTTCGAAGTTTTCGTAACTGTTAAAAATATAATTAGTAACATTTAGGTAATCGTCGGGGTAATTTATTAAATAATTATTAAAAATGGGCTTAAATTAATCGAATACTTTTCCAGTTAATAATTAAAAGATAATTATTATTTTTTGGTATTTTTCCGTTAAAAAACTTTCGTATTATTTAAGGTAAAATCTGGCCTTAATTAAAAAAATTTTTCGTCCGTAAAATTATTATAAGGTTTAAGGGTAATTGGTTTGTACCCTTTAATATTAAGCATTTTTCGGAAGACGGAAGGGGGTATAATTCTTTTTCGGCCGTAACCAAATAAAGGGGGAGCTGGAATTTACGAACGGGGTGCAGGTATCTTAAAAAAAGGTGCCGGGATTTTAGGAAGGGGTATAAAGGTTTTTTTCTTTTAATCGTTAGGTAAGTTTGGCGTTTTTTTCCTTAAGGGTTCTAACTTTTTCGGTTATAAGGTCTAGTTATTTATCGGTTATAAGTTTTCTTTTTTTTCCTTTTCCCGATTTTGTAATAAAGATTTCCTTAACTTTTTCCTTTTTTTGGTTAGATTTTTTAGGCAGAATTTCGGTAATTTTTTCTGTTTCCTTAAGGGCAGGGGTTAATTGTTGTTAAAAAAAAGAAAACTTTTTTTGGCCTTTAGCTTTAATAGTTTTTAGTAATATATTATCGATTAATTAAAATTTTTTTTTAATTAGAAACAAATTATATAATCCGGTAACTGATTTTTTATTAATTAATAACGGGGATCGAATATATTATTTATTAAATGTCGTTTTATAATATCGTTTTTATTAAATTTAAAAAAACTTATACCTAATTAAGCTTTAAATTATTCGTTAATAATTAATTAAGGAATTATTAAAATATAACGAACTTATTATATATCCATTTAAAAGTATAAATAATATCCGAAATAAGGGTTTTTAATTTATAAGTAATAATAATATAATAAATAAAATATTCGTTAAAAAAATTTACGGATTTTTTTTTTAATTAAAAAACGGTATAATTATTTTTAATTAAAAGCTTAAATTAATAGTTAAAAAACGAAATTAAAAAGAAATTATTTATATAGGAAATTATATGATATATATATTCTTATTATCTTCCTTGGTTTCCAGAGATTTCTGGAGGTTTCTGGAGGTGGATAAAGACGGATAGGGGTGGTTTTCCTCTGTCTCTGGAGACAGACAGAGACAAGCCGAAAGCCGAGATTTAGCCGGCGGGGTGGAGGCCTCAGCACTCTCAACGCACCTGGCTCCTTCTCTAGGTTTAGCGGAATCCCCATGGATGTAACAATATAATGCGGAAAAATAAAAAAGGTTAGTATAAATATAAATGTTTAAAAATATTTTTAATAAAAGTTATACTTTTTATTCGGATAGTAAAAAATATTTACATAAGAATTATTTATTTATTTAAAGTTAATAAATTTATATAACGGAAAAAATATAAATAAAGTACGAACCTATGGGAAAAAGATAACGAGGAATTAAAAAAAATACGTTCGTAAAATGGTACCTAAATACGTATAAGGTTTTTTTAAATATATTTAATAAAGCCGAATTTAACGTGTTAACCCGAACCGTTTAATTAATTATCGAATAAATTTAAAAATAAATCTAACCGAATTAAGATAGAATCCGTTTTATAAAATGTTATTAAAAAAATAAAGATATATAAAATTTATATCGTAAAAATTTTACGGAAGGATTTTATAAAATCCAGTTTAGCTTTTTGGGTTATACCGGTATTATTTATACCTAAACCGAACGGACGTAAATTAAAATTTTGCATAAATTACCGTAAACTTAATATTATTTTTAAAAAGAACTGTTATTTTTTGTTTTTAATCGAATAAACGTTAACCCGTATTTTAAAAGCTTAAATTTTTATTAAAATTAATATTCGATAAGTTTTTTACCGGATCCGTATAGAATTAAAGTATAAAAAGTTAATTATATTCCGAACCCGTTACGAAATATATAAATATAAAGTTTTATTATTCGGTATAATTAATAAGCCGTTTATTCTTTAGCGATACATAAAGGAATATTTAATAAATTATTTAAATATATTTTATAATACGTATATTAATAATATTTTAATTTATTTAAATTATAAGTTTAAATATCAAAAATACGTTATTAAAATATTAAACCAGTTAAAAAAGTTCGGATTATAAGCGGATATTATAAAATACGAATTTAATATTTACTAAATTAAATTTTTAAGATTCGTTACAGGTATAAATAACGTAACCGTCGATGCGGTAAAGGTAATAATAATAAAAAATTAAAGGAACCCGATTCGGTTAAAGGAATATACTTTTTTATAAGATTTTGTAATTTTTATCGTAAGTTTATACGTAAATTTGGCCGTATAATTAAATTCTTTAATAACTTTATTAAAAAAAAAGTTTTTAAATAAATAAAAAATTATTAAATAATATTCTATTTATTAAAAAACCGATTATTATAAGCCTTAATCTTAACGTATTACGATTACGACCGCGAAACCCGTATAAAAATTAACCTATCGAACGGAGTTATAATTGGTATATTAATATAAAAAAATAACGTTACCGGTTAATGGTATCCGGTAACCTTTTATTCGGAAACGATATAAGGAATAAAATATTATTACCTTATTTATAATAAGAAATTATTAACGGTAATCCGGAAATTATAATATTAAAAAGCCGAATTTATAAAATTTTAAAACCCGTTTTTTATAATTAGTATAAATAATTAAATGCTGGAATATTTTGATAAAAAAGAATAACTTAATATAAGATAAATCGGTTGGATAAAGTTAATAGTTTAATATAATTTTATTATTACTTACCATCCGGGGCAGAAAAACGTAATACTTAATTTTTTATCTAGGAAGTCCGAAGATTTTAAAACGTAAAAGGTAATTAAAAAGGTTTAAAAGAATATGGCTATCTTTAAGCCCGTAATCGAAATATTAGGTTTCGTTTTAAAAAAAGTAATTTCGGATTACTTTATTTACGTTTTGGACGCAATAAATTAATTATTTCTTAAATTATTAAAAGTATTATTAATTAACGTAATATTAATCGCTATGTAACGAACCTGTTATATATCCACCTGGAGATATAAATAGTATCCGAAATGGGGGTTCTTAATTTACAGGTAATAATAGCATAATAAATGGGATGTTCGTTAAAAAAGTTTGCGGACTTTTCCCTTAATCGGAGAACGATATAGTTACCTTTAATTAAAAACTTAAATTAATAACTAAAAAACGAAAACTAAATAGGTGCTATTTACATAAGAAACCGTTCGTTATATATCTATTTTTAACGGATAAGTATATCGTAAATCTGTTTAATTTATATAATTTATGTAATTTAATTTCAGATTACTTAAATTACCTAAATTAATTAAATTACTTAAACCTTGGCGTAAGGAAGCCAAGCTTTTCTTTGCCCGAGGTTTACTCGGTTAAAGTTTCCCTTAAAAATTTCCGAAAATAAATTTTTCCAAAAATAAGAACCCTTATTCTTATATTATAATACCATTTCCCCTTTCCAACGATTTTTGTCCCAAAAATAAAACCATAAGTAGCCTTTTTATTATTTATTAAAAAGGTTTTTCCTAAGCTTTTTTTAATTAATTTTATTATAATAAATCGTATTTAAAAAGAAAAAGGAAAAAGAAAACTCTGTCCGAATTAACGTGATTTTCGTAATATTTATACTAATTTGATAAAAATATTTAATACTAAAGCATTTCTTTATTTTAACTATATTCGGTTTAACGAAACCTATTATTTTCTTTAAGGCGTTAAAATTACGATTGTTATATTCGTTATTAACATTTATCTTATAACGTTTTAACTATAAATTCCTTAAGAAAAATGAACGAAATTTAAAATCGCTTATTCCGAAAATAAGAAAAAACTAGAGATAGTTTTTTAACGTTTTAGGAAATTACGAAAAAGGAACAAAAAGTATAAAAAAAATTGGTTAAGTTACGGCGTTAATAAAATTAAAAATTAAAAAAGTTTATTAAAAAGTTAAAACGGTTACGTTTTTAATGAAACCTTTTTAAAATAGGGCCTTAAAAATGTTAAAAAAAGATTTAAAATTAAATTAATTAAAAGAACGGAAAAGGTTAAAAGAAAAGTAACGTTATATAAAGGTAAAACAAACGCAATTTATTTTTAAAATAAATATTACGGTAAAGCTATTTATTTCTTTCGGCTGAAACGCTTTAAATCTGAATTTAAACGGGGAACCGTTATCGCCTGCGATTTTGGCTGGATTAAAAACGGTCGGTTAGGATTTTGCCGGTAAAAATTTTTAACCAGATTTATCGTATTCGTTAAATGCTTAAGTAATTTCTATATATTATCTTCCGGTAAGTAATCCATTTACTTAACTAGGTACTGGATCTTATTTTTAACTATTTTAAAATTTAATATTCTTTCGACTTCGTATTCGTTATCGTTTCTTTTGATTTCGAAATTTTTTTTAAAGGGGACGTTTTTTAAGGCTGGTTTTAATAAGGAAATATAAAATATAAGGTATATTTTTATCGTTTTGGGTAATAATAGTTTATAATTAATTTTTAAAATAACTTTTTCGATTTTAAAGGGCTTAAATTTTTTAAATTCGAATTTATTATTAGGCTTTTTTATTTTAATTTAAAAAAGGTTTAACGTTACGTTTTATTTTTAATATAATAAATAAACTTTATTTCTTTTTATTAAAATTAATTTTTAAATTTTTTTTTATTATAATATTAAACCATCTTTTATTATAAAAATTATAACTTAATTTAAAACCGGGTTTATATCGTTTTAATTTTTATTACTATTATTTTTATTCGTAAGGTTATTATTATAATAATTAATACTTTATATATTAATTATTCGGATCGTTAAATTATTACGTTATATTTATATATAACTATATAAAATAATATATTTATGTTTGTATTAACGGACGTATTATAAGTTATTTATGTAAGTAATAAAAACTTAACTTAATTATTTTGTTAATAATTAATATAATACCGAAAATATTATTTTAAAATTTAATTTAATCGTTTCGTTTAATTATTTATTTAAAAGTAAAAAATTATTAAAAACTTTAACTTAATATTAATTTGCTTAAAAAAATTAATACCGAATTTAAAAGTAAAAAGTTTATTTCAATTAAAAATAAATTTTTCTAATATTCCGTATTTATCGAAATAATATTAAATAAAACCATAAGTTAATTATTTTACCGTTATAGTTTTTTTAAAGGATAAAAAATATTTATACTTAATAAATTTATTGATAATTACTTATATTATATCGTATTTAATTCCAATAACGGGATTTTTTAATATAAGGAAATTAATAATAAAATCATAAGTTATAATATTTTATATTTTATTAGGTATATTTATAAGTTATAATAAACTATACGGCTTATAACAGGCTACCTTAACCTTATTATAAACGTTATAATTTTTGATTACTTATTTAACTATCCGGCAAAGTTTTAAAAAGTCGTATTTTTCTTAAAGTCGTTTAGTAATTTTAAATATTTTTTGATATTTATGTAACAGATTTTCGTAAAATCTTTTAACAAACTCTTTTATTGTTAACGGGGGATATAAATTTTGCCGCGAAATAAAGCTGGTTTTTGTTATTTTCTTTTAACTATTTAATTTTTTTAGTTTTTTTAGGTCGTAAAAGTTTTTAAGCTAAATTAATTCCTCCGGAATCGGTTATTTTAGGGTTATATATAATTATACTATCCTATTATCCTTACGGTAAAGTATTTATATATATCGTTTGGAAATTTTTAAATCTTAATCTTTTCGTTGGTTTAAAATATCTGTTTAAATATTAAATAGTTTCTTAGTTTTATTAAAAAACGGTTCCCATTTTTTAAATGTTAAAATAATCGCTAATAACTTTTTTATCGTAAATAGGGTATTTAAATTTTACGTTTTTAAAAACCTTAAAAAATACGTTACCGGGTACCATTTTCCGTTATTTTCTAGCTATTTTAAAATTGCTTTAAACACGTAATTTGAAACGCTTATCTTAAGTCGTTTTTTTATTATGGTTTGGTAATTTAATTACCGGGGCGCTAACAATTTTGTCCTTAATTTTTTGGAAAGCTTTTTTAGCTCTTTTTAAAAATTCGAACTTTTTTCCGACGTATTCTTTAGTAATAAGTTTGGTTAAAAGGCTGGCGAATTTGTTATAATCCTGGACCAAGAATCGTACGTAACTAGTAAATCCTAAAAATTAGCAAATATCAGTAACGGTAGTTTTATCTGGAATCGGCCAGTTTTTAACGGCTTTTAACTTGGAATTTTAAATTTAAATTTGTCCGGGGGTAATAATAAAACATAAAGATTTTAGCTTTTAAGTATACCAAACGCTTTTTTCGGCGTTTACCAGCAAATTAACCTTTTTAAAAAGTTTTAAAACTTAAACGATATACTTTTTATATTGCTCCAAAACTTTTGAATAAATAAAACTATCGTTTAAATAAACAAAAACTAATTTATTTAAAAACTTCCGTAAAATATTAAAAAATATATGTTAAAAGCTGGCTAAAATATTAATTAGCCCTTATGGCATAATTTCATATTTATAATATTTATAAATAATCCTAAAGTTAATTTTTTATTTTTCGCCTTTAATTATTCGAATTAAGTAATAACCGTTTTATAAATTTAAAATTATAAACTATTTAATTTTATTAATATTTTTCCTTTTAGTATTTATTAACGTTAAAAAATATTTATTTTTAATCATAATATTATTTAATTATTTATAATTATATATTCTCCCTCGAGGAGACGTGACCGTATAAACAATGGGATAAAATGATAGATTGCTACTTTAATTCCTATGCTTCACCCCATCCCTTTCGCAGTCTCACTCCAAGGCGACTTCAGACTGCCTAGCCCCGAGCCAGCTCCTATCTACGTCGATTCTTATCGGAATTCTGGAGGTTTTTCGCAATCCGGAATAACCGGGCAAACTATCGCTTATAATCCTTTAGTTTATATTATTTCAAAATCTGAACTTTAAAATTTTTAAACCCGTTATTATTATTATTTTCCTGTTTTTTTAATAATATCTTTCTGGTACCCATATTTTTCGGCATAAGTATTATTAAGGATTGATTACCGTTATTTTCGTAAATTATTTGGTATCCGAAAATTAAAAACCGAATTTAATTTTTTTAAAATAAGTTTTTTAGATCGATAATATTATCGATCGTTTTAGCCCGTCCAGTAATTTTATAAAAGCTTTAAATTATAAATAAAACGATTTTTTGGTAAATTTTTTCGTTACGGATTACCGGTATAATATAATTAAAATAACGCGGTACGTTTAATTATTTTAATAAAGGTAATTCGAAAAGTTATAGGAATAATTAAAACTGGTAAAAGTTTATATAACTTTGTATGCGTACTGAAGGTTTATTTTTAAGGTTTATCGTTAAAATTTATTTTTAAAGTTTATTTTTAAGGTTTATCCTTAAAATTTATTCTTAAGGTTTATTTTTAAGGTTTATTTTTAAGGTTTATCCTTAAGGTTTATTTTTAAGGTTTACTGTAACCAGCTGGTATAAGGTTTATCAGAGTCGAAGTTTATCGGTAATTATGCATTCTGTTTCAGAGTAAGGTTTTATGGGACTAAGGTATATAATTTATTTTAACCGTAAAAACCATTAATTAGTTATCGTATTCGAAGATACTAGGTATAATATTTATCGTATGGATTATATATGTACTGATTTTCTGTATATTTAGCTCAGCCTGGAAAATAAGGCTTGAACCTATATCAACCTTGCATAATTATATATTTATTAATATATTAAATTTCCGTTTTTATTAATCTTAATTTTGCCATCTTTTATTTTTGGTATTATTATAACTAAATACCTTATAAATAATTTAAATTTTTATATATAACCTTTTTTTAAATTTCGTTAAAATCTTTTTTAAAAAGTTTTAACTTTTTTAAGGTTTATGTAAAAAATTTGATAAAGTTTTAAGTAATATCTTTTTTTAATAAAAATTTTATAATCCTATTAATTATAATTAGATAATTTCTTTCGAGTTCGTTTTTTAAATAATTTTTTAAACCGTCGATATTTTAAAAATATTATTATTATTAGGTTAAAAATTTTAACTTTTTTAATTACGTAATAGATTTTATAAAATTTTTCTTTAAAATATTTTATAAAACTGTGTATTTTTTTTAATTAATCCGTAAATTATTAAAATAAAACCAGAATATTCTTAAAATAATATTGTATCTTAAAATATCGGCGATATCGAAAGTAATCCGTTTTAAATATCTTTATATTTAAATTATGATTTTTTTAAATTTTCGGAAAATTCGGCCGTTATTATAAATAAATAAATTTTTATCGTCTATCCGTAACTTATATAATTACTACTTATACTTCTAAATAATCTGGTATTTTTTAATTACTTTAAAAAAGATAAAATTTCCTTTTGCTCCGGAGTTAATTATAACGTTAAATATTTTGTTTTCATAATAAATTAAAATTTTAATTTAATTGTAACGAACCTGTCATACATCCACCTGGAGGTATAAGCAGTATCCGAAATGGGGGTTCTTGATTTGCAGGTAACAATAGCATATTAAATAAGATGTTCGTTAAAAAGATTTGCGGACTTTTTTCTTAACTAAAAAACGGTACAGTTACCTTTAGTTAAAAGCTTAAATTAATAGCTAAAAAATAAAACTAAAAGGATATTATTTATATAAGAAATTATTTGATATATATATCCTTACCGTTTCCTTTAGTTTCCAAGGATCCCGGAAGTTTCTAGAAACGGATAAAAACGGATAAAGGCGGCCTTTTTTTATCTCTGGAAATAAACAAAAACAGGCCGAAAGCCGAAATTTAGCCGGCGAGATGGAGGCTTTAGTTATCTTAATTTACCTGGCTTTTTTTTTAAGTTTAATAAAATCCTTATAAATATAATATTATTCCTTTTTTTTAAAAGTTTTTGTTCCAAAAATTTTTAAAAGGTAAATTTCTTTCCTTCTTTAATACCGTAATATATTTTAATCATAATAAATAAAGCTTAAAAACGTTTTAAAACTTTAACCGAAAGTTATTACGAACTTATAAAATCGATTTTTTAATTTAGTTTTAAAATTATACCGTATATACGTTATTTTAAAAAAAGGTTTTCTTATAAAATGTTAAAAAACCGGAAAAATTGCTAGAATTATTTATCGGCTAACGTTCCGACTTATAATGGAAATTATATTTCGTTATCGTTTTTTAAAAATATTCGGATTAAAAAATTTCGAATAAATACAAAAAAACGTTTAACGGTTTAATAATTACAAAAATTATTTAATCGTATCGTTCGGTTAAATTATTAATTTAAATAATTATATTTTAAAAAAATATTGTTTATTTAAAAAGGGCTTAAAAATATAAATAAACTGGAAAAATAAAAAAAATTGGATATAAAAAAAACCGTTAAAAAAAAAGAACGTAATTTATTTTAAAGCTTAATGCATTAATGGAGGTATTTATTTCTTTCGATTAAAACGCCTTAGATTTAAATTTAAATAAAAGGTCGTTACCGTTTACGACCTTAATCGGTTAAAATTTTATCGGTAAAATCCTTAATTAGGTTTATCGTATTCGTTAAATACTTAAATAGTTCTTAAGTATTATCTTTAGGTAAGTAATTTATTTACTTAACCAAATATTAAATTTTATTTTTAATTATTTTAAAGTTTAATATTTTTTCGATTTCGTATTTATTATTATCTTTTTCGATTTTAAGGTTTTTTTAAACGGAACGTTGTTTGGGGTTAGTTTTAATAAGGAAATATGGAATATAAGATATATTTTTATAATTTTAGGTAATAATAATTTATAATTAATTTTTGAAATAATTTTTTTAATTTTAAACGGGCCAAATTTTTTAAAATTAAGCCTATCGTTAAATTTTTTTCGTTTTAATTTAAAAAAAATTTAACGTTATATTTTATTTTTAACGTAATAAGTAAATTTTATCTTTTTTCGTTAAAATTAATTTTTTAACTTTTTTCTTATTATAGTATTAGGCCATTTTTTGTTATTAAAATTATAGTTTAATTTAAAGTCGGGCCTATATTATTTTAATTTTTGTTACTATCGTTTTTGTTCGTAAAATTATAGTAATAATAATTAAAACTTTACGTATTAATTATTTAAGTCGTTAAATTACCGCGTTATATTTATATTTTCGTTAATAAATATATTATAAATTATTTATACAAATAATAAAAGTTTAATCCAATTATTTTATTAATAATTAACATAATTTTGAAAGTATTATTTTAAAGTTTGGTTTAATTTCTTTATTTAATTATTTAGTTGGTAATAATAAGTTATTAAAAACTTAAATTTAATATTAATTTATTTAAAAAAGCTAATACCGAATTTAAATATAAAAAGTGTATTTTAATCGGAAACGATTTTTTTAATATTTTATATTTATCGAAATAATATCGAACGAATACGTAAATTAGTTATTTTACCGTTACGGTTTTTTTAAAAGGTAAAAAATACCCAAATTTAGTAAATTTATTAATAATTACCCAAACTGTATTATATTTAACTCCAGTAATAAAATTTTCGATATAGAAAAATTAATAATAAAATACTAAATTATAATATTCCATACTTTATTAAGTATATTTATATGTTATAATAAGTTATAAAGCTTATAATAAGTTACTTTTACCTTATTATAAATCTTATAATTTTTAATTACTTCTTTAATTATCCGGCAGAATTTTAAAAAATTATATTTCTTTTAAAATCGCTTAATAATTTTAAATATTTTTTAATATCTATATAAAAGATTTTTATAAAATCTTTTAACAAATTTTTTTTATTACCGGCAGGGAACATAAATCTTATTACGAAATAATAATTAATTTTTATCGTTTCCTTTTAATTTTTAATTTTTTTAATTTTTTTAAATTATAAACGTTTTTAAATTAAATTAATTTTTTTAAAGTCGGTTATTTTAAAGTTACGTATAATTATATTACTTTATTATCTTTACGACGTAATATTTATATATATTATTTAAAAACTTTAAAATCATAATTTCCTTTTCGGCTTAAAATAGCCGTTTAAATATTTTCCTTATTTTTAATATAATAAATTTTAAAGTTAAATTTAAATAAAAAAAGTATTTAATTTTTATAACGTTTATTTAGTTTTTAAATCGTTATAAATCGAATAAAATCTTTAAATTTAAATAAATATTAAATAATTCCTTAATTTTATTAAAAAATAGTTTTATTTTTTAAATATTAAAATAATTATTAATAATTCCTTATCGTAAATGGGGTATTTAAATTCTGTACTTTTAAAGGCTTTAAAAAAGAATATTATTAAATATTATTTTTTATTATTTTTTAATTATTTTTTAATTATTTTAAAACTATTTTAAGAGCATAATTTAAAGTATTTATTTTAAGTTATTTTTTTTTGTTATAATTTGGTAACTTAATTACCGGGGCGTTAATAATTTTATTTTTAATTTTTTGGAAAATTTTTTTAATTTCGTTTAAAAGTTCGAATTTCTTTACCGTACTTTTTGGTAATAAGTTTAATTAAGGGGCTAGCAAGTTTACCGTAATTTTAAATTAAGGGTTATATATAATCGGTAAATTTTAAAAATTATCGGATATTAATAATAATAATTTTATTTAAAATTAGCCAATTTTTAATAATTTTTAACTTAAAGTTTTAAATTTAAATTTATCTTAAGATAATAATAAAACTTAAAAAGTTTAACTTTTAAATATATTAAATATTTTTTTTAGCGTTTATTAATAAGTTAACTTTTTTAAAGGTTTTTAATAATTAAATAACGTATTTTTTATTATTTTTTAAAATTTTTAAATAAATAAATATATTATCTTAATAAACGAATATAAATTTATTTAAAAATTTCCGTAAGATAATAATAAATATATATTAAAAGTTAACTAAAATATTAATTAAGCTTTATAATGTAACTTTATATTTATAATATTTATAAATAATTTTAAAAGTAATTTTTTATTTTTTATCTTTAATTATTTAAATTAAGTAATAATTATTTAATAAATTTAAAATTATAAATTATTTAATTTGGTTAATATTTTCTTTTATAATATTTATTAATATTAAAAAATATCCATTTTTAATAATAATATTATTTAATTATTAATAATTATATATTCGTTAATATATTAAATTTTTATTTTTATCGATCCGGATTTTATTATTTTTTATTTCTGGTATTATTATAATTAAATACCTTATAAATAATTCGGATTTTTAAATATAACTTTTTTTAAGGTTACGTTAAAAGTTTTTTTATAAAATCTTAATTTTTTTAAAATTTATATAATAAATTTAACAAAACTTTAAATAATATTCTTTTTTAATAAAAAGTTTATAATTTTATTAATTAAAATTAAATAATTTTTTTCGGGTTCGTTTTTTAAATAACTTTTTAAATCGTTAATATTTAAAAAATATTATTATTATAAGGTTTAAAATTTTAATTTTTTTAATTATATAATAAATTATATAAAATTAATTTTTAAAATTATTTTATAAAAATATTTATTTTTTCCAATTAATCCGTAAATTATTAAAACGAAATTTCGGTATTTTTAAAATAATATCGTATCTTAAAATATCGGCGATGTCGAAAATAATCCGTTTTAAATATTTTTATATTTAAACTTTAAGTTTTTCCGTTTTTCGGAAAATTTAACTTTTATCGTAAATAAATAAATTTTTATTAATTATGTATAATTTATATAATTATTATTTATATTTTTAAAGGATTTAATATCTTTCGGTTACCTTAAAGAAAATAAAATTTCTTTTTGTTCAGGAATTAATTATGGTATTAAATATTTTATTTCCGTAATAAATAAGGATTTTAATTTAATTCCGTATTCTTTTTTTTGCCTTATATAAGGTTTTATATATAAGGGCTTTTCGGTACCTTATTTTCGAAAGCTTTTATGGTTTTTTGATTGATATATTTAAGGGCTAAAAAACGTTTTTATTTATGCGCCTTCCGGGCTGCATGTTTGGTAAAATTGTTTTTTTATGCATTTAAACCATTTTCTGTTGCCAAATTGGCATTTAAAAAATAACTATCTTTTTTTAGCTTTTCCCTAAGTTTTGTTTTTTACGAATTATTAGGTTAAAAAGATAAACTTCCGAAAGGCATATTTTTATAACTAGGAAATCGTATTTGTTATAAGGTATTAACGCGTAATATAAATATCCTTACATTATAGCCCTCTAGTTTTATTTTGATTCGGGGTATAAGTAACAAAACTTAGGGTAATTTGGCCATTAAGGGGTTTTTATATATTTACATTCGTCGTCTGGCTTTATAAGCAGTTTTTTATCATATCCTGGCCAAAAATCGTTATCCTTTTTAGTTCGTTCATAAATAAGGCAGTTATAGTTATATTAAGTAATAAAATACAAAAACTTATAATTATTTGCAAATGGTTTTAAATATACCGTACATTTAAGAAAAATGTATTATTTAAGAAACAATTATCTATAATTACTAAACTTTTTTCGTAACTAACCGTTTTAATCGTATATCTTATACTTTTATATATCGAGGTAATAAATATATCCTAACATAATAGCTACCTTAAAGGCTGCTTATCTTAAATAATATTTGCAAATTTTGGCCGTAATATTCTTATAAATAATATAATTTTCACTATCTGGGTCGTTATTTTTAACCCTGCTAATCGTAACAATAATAAATTCCTAATTAGCGGAAATAAAACTTATTTCTTTTTTATCTTCTTCCTTGTTATTTATATTTTTTTCGGCCGCGCGGACCTTTTTCTTGGATTATAAGATCCTTCCTTTTTAAGAATTCCCTTTTTTTAATGGAAAATAATATTCGTTCTTAAAATAGCCATTTTTGCTATAATTAAAATATTTAACTTTGGACTTATTTTTTTTAAACTCCGCTAAAGTAATACTGGCTTCTTTTTAAGTTTTATTTTTTATTTTTTTATTATTATTGGAACCTTTATTACCATTTCGTTTACTAATACCTTTCCTTTTAAGGTATCGATCAAAAATACGTCGGTTGGAAATAATAACCTTATTAATATATTCCTTAAAAGGTTTAATCTTAAATACCTTAAATATTTCATTTTTAACTTATTCCTTTAGGCAATCGTAAAAAGGAAAAAGAATGTATTTTAAAGTAACTTGAAAATAGTTACGAAACGGTTAAATTCGGTTATGTATTTAACGGTTAACGTAATTTACTTTAAGTCGTATATTTTTTAATCGCATATTATTACTTATTTATATTTCCATATAAAACTTGCATTCGTTTTTTAAAATTCCTGTAACTATTAAAAACGTCATTAATAACGTTTAAATAATTATCGGAATAATTAATTAAGTAATTATTAAAAATAAGTTCGAACTAATCGAACATTTTTCCAGTAAGTAATTAAAAAATGGCTATAACCTTTTACTATTTTTCTGTCAAAAAACTTTTATATTATTTAAGGTAAAATCGGGCCTTAACTAAAAATGTTTTTATATCCGTAAATTTATTATAAAGTTTAAAGGTAATTAACTTATAACCTTTAATATCGGGCATTTTATGGTACGTAAAAAAGGATATAATTCTTTCCTGGTTTCGACCGAATAAAAATAAAACTGGAATCCTTAAATAAGGCGTATATATCTTAAAAAAAGTACCGGAATTTTGGAAGGGAACGCCGAAACTTTTTTTTTAATTATCGGACGAATTTGGCATTTTTCTTCCTAAGGTCCATAACTTCTTTGGCCATAAGGTCCAATCGTTTATCGGTTATAAGCTTTTTTTCCTTTCCCTTTTTAACCTTTATATTAACCTTTTTTTAACTTCCTTTTTCTTCTTTTAATCGGATTCCTTAAGTTAAACTTTAATAAATTCCTTAAAAGTAAAAGTAAATTATTATTATTAAGAAAAATTTTTTTTTTAACCTTTAACTTTAATAATTATAAATATTATATTATGGATTAATTAAAAAACTTTTTTAATAAGGGGTAAATTATATAACCCGGTTATTAATTTTTTATTAATTAATAACGGAAATCGAATATGTTATTTATTTATTAAACGTCGTTTTATAATATCGTTATTATTAAATTTAAAAAAGTTTATATTTAATTAAATTTTAAATTATTCGTTAATTATTAATTAAAAAGTTATTAAAATATAACGAATTTATTATATATTTACCTAAAGATATAAATAATATCCGAAATAAAAGTTTTTAATTTATAAATAATAATAATATAATAAATAAAGTATTCGTTAAAAAGATTTTCGGATTTTTTCCTTAACTTAAAAACGGTATAATTACTTTTAATAAGAAGCTTAAATTAATAATTATAAAGCGGAACTAAAAAAATATTATTCATACAAAAAATTATCTAATATATATATTTTTACCATCTCCCTTGGTCTCCAAGGATCCCCGGAGGTCTTTAAAGACGGACAGAAACGGACAGAGGCGGTCTCCCTCTATTTCTGGAGATGAACAGAGATAGGCCGAAAGCCGAGATTTAGCCAGCAGGGTGGAGGCCTCAGCTGTCTCAATTCACCTGGCTCCTTCTCTAGGTTTAGTGGAATCCCTATGGATGTAACATTAATTCCGTATTCCTTTTTTTATTTCGTATAAAGTTTTATATATAAGAGCTTTTCGGTATCTTACTTTCGAAAGCCTTTATAGTTTTTTAACTAATATGCTTTAAGGGCTACAAAACGTTTTTATTCGCGTACTTTCTTAACTATATGCTTAATATAATAATCGTTTATATACTTAAACTATTTTTTATTACTAAATTAGTACTTGAGGATAGTTATTTTCTTTTAATTCGGCCTTAATTTTTATTTTTTGCGAATTATAGGTTTAAAAAGATAAATTCCCGAAAAGGATATTTCTATAATTAGAAGTTCGTAATTATTATATACTATTAATAAATAATATAAATATCTTTATATTATAACCTTCCGGCTTTATTTTAATTCAAGATATAAGTAATAAAACTTAACGTAATCTGGTTATTAAGGGACTTTTATACATTTATACTTATGGTCTAGTTTATAAACGTTTTTTCGTTATATTTTGGCCAAAAGTCGTTATTTTTTTTGTTCGTTAATAAATAAAATAATTATAATTATAACAAATAGTAAAATATACAAGCTTATAATTATTTGCTAAAGGTTAAGGTATATTATGTATTTTAAAAAAATATAATATTCGGAAGATAACTATTTATAACTATCAAAACTTTTTCGTAAGTATCCGTTTTAGTCGTATATTTTACGTTTTTATATATTAAGGTAATAAATACATCCTAACGTAATAGTTACCTTGGAAACTGTTCGTCCTGGATGGTATTTGTAAGCTTTAACTATAATACTTTTGTAAATAATTTAATTTTTATAATCCGGATCGTTATTTTTAACCCTTTTAATCGTAATAATAATAAATTCCTAATTAGCGGAAATAAAGCTTATTTTCTTTTTATCCTTTTCCTTACTATCTATATCTCGTTCGGCTGCGCAAATTTTTTTTTTAAGTTATAAGATCCTTCCTTTCTTAAAACTCCCTTTTGGTAAAAAGTGATATTCGCCTTTAAAATAGCCCTTTTTGCTACAGTTAAAATATTTAACTTTGGACTTATTTTTTTCGAATTTTGTTAAAATAATATTAATTTCCTTTTAGAATTTATCCTTTATTTTCTTTTTATTATTAAAACGTTTATTATTATTTCGTCTGCCGGTACCCTTTTTTTTAAGGTATCGATTAAAAGTGCGTCGGTCGGTAAACATAACTGTATCTATATAATTCTTAAAGGAATTTATTTTAGGTACCTTAAATATTTTATTTTTTACTTAAGGTTTTAAGCCGTTATAATAAGAAAAAAATAATATATTTTGCGCTAATTTGAAAATAGTTATTAAACGGTTAAATTAATTATATATTTAATTATATGCTGCTATTTATCCGTATTTCCGAACAAAATTTATATTCGTTCTTTAAAATTTTCGCAATCGTTAAAAATATAAACATTTAAGTAATTATCGGGATAATTAGTTAAGTAATTCTTAAAAATAGGCTCGAATTAATTAAATACTTTTTTAGCTAATAATTAAAAAATGGTTATTACTTTTTGATAATTCTTCGTAAGAAAACTTTCATACTATTTAAGGTAAAATTTGGCCTTAATTAAAAATTTTTCCATATCCGTAAACCTATTATAAGGCTTAGAAATAATTAACTTATAACCTTTAATATTAAGCATTCCGTAATAGGTAAAAGGGGATATAATTCCTTTTTAGTCGTAACTAAACAAAAAGGATACTGGAGTTTTTGAACGGAAAGTAGTTCTTAAAAAGGATATAAAAGCCTTTTTTATTATCGAACGAATTTAATGTTTTCTTTCTTAAATCTTATAACTTTTCCAGCTACAAAATCCAATTGTTCGTTAGTTATAAACTTTCTTTTTTTTTTCTTTTTTTATTTCGTTACCGTAAACCTTTTTAACTTTCTCTTTTTTCTAATCTAACTCCTTAAATTAAACCTTAATAAACTTCTTAAGGATAAGGGTAAGTTACTGTTAGAAAAAGGAAAAGTTTCCTTAACCCTTAATTCTAGCAGTTACGGGTGCTATGTTATCGATTATCCGAAAAACTATTTTAATAAAAAGCAAATTATTTAATCTAGTTATTAATTTTTTACTAGCTAATAACGGGAATTAAATATATTATTTATTTATTAAACGTTATTTTATAATATCGTTTTTATTAAGTTTAAAAAAGCTTATATTTAATTAAACCTTAAATTATTTATTAATTATTAATTAAGAAATTATTTAAATATAACGAATGTATTTTATATTTATTTAAAAATATAAATAATATTTAAAATAAAAATTTTTAATTTATATAAAATAATAACATAATAAATAAAGTATTCGTTAAAAAGATTTACAGATTTTTCCCTTAATCGAAAAATGATATAATTATTTTTAATTAAAAATTTAAATTAATAATTAAAAAACAAAAATTAAATAAATATTATTTACATAAAAAACCGTTCGTTATATATTTATTTCTAACGGGTAAATATATCGTAAATTTATCTGATTTATGTAATTTATGTAATCTAGTTCCAGATCACTTAAATTACCTGGATTAACTAGATTACTTAAACCTTGGCGCGGGGAAGCCAATCTTCTCCTTGCCCGAGGTTTAGCCGGTCGGAGCCTCCCTTAGAGACCTCCGAGGACAAGTTTCTCCAAAGACAGGAACCCCTGTTCCTGTACTATAACACGCTAATAAAAAATATTCCGACCTTAAAACTTTACGTAAAAAAATACGGTCGTAAAGTAATTTAACGTAAATATTATTAAACGGGAAATACTTATTACGTTACGGTTAATTAATAATATTTAATTAAGATAATTTCCGAACGAGATTATTTAAGGAAATATATAGCAGAATAATTACCGCATATTTCAGAAGAAATAAAACTCGTAAGATATTTGCGATTAAATATTAATGGCCGGGGATGATAAAGGATGTCGACCGTTATATTAAGAATTATATAACGTATCGATTATCGAAAACCTTTTAAAATAAAATACCTGGTTAGTTATACTTATTTCCAGTTTTTTTATGTTACTGGCAGGATTTCGTCGTAAACTTTAAAAATATACTTAAAAATAAATACGGATATAATAACGTATTTATTATAATTAATAAATTTAATAAAATATTTTGGACGGAATTATATTATATTATTATTATAGCAAAAAAATATTATAAAAATATATTATGGAAAGCTTTACCGAATTTTCGGCCTGCCGTTAAGTATAATTAATAACCGAAGCCCTTAATTTATTTCGGATTTTATAAACGAAGTATTTAATATTTAAGTTATTAAATAAAAGTTATTTTTTTGGAATTATTTTTAAACTGCCGGATAAGCCGAAATTATAAACGAATATTTAAATTAACGTTTACGGAATTTTATTAATTATTATTAAGATAATTAATTTATTATTTTATTTATTATGTATATTATATAAATAGGTATATTTTATAATTTTATCGGTATAAAACCGTATAAAACCTTTTTTAGTTTTTTTATACTTATATAATATAATTTAAATCGCCGTATTATTAATTTCGTAAGTATAACTGTTACAGTACAGGAACAGGGGTTCCTGTCTTCGAGAGAACCAGCCTTTGGAATCTGGTGCAGGCTCCAGGCGGCTAAACTTCGGAACAGAAAAAGCTTGGCTTTTCCCGCCAAGAATTAGGTGATTTAGGTAATTTAAGTGATCTGCCAGATTATATAGATCACATAAATCCACGATACACCTATTAAAATCCAGGATGGATATATATAACGGACGGTTTCCTATATAAATAGCACCTATTTACTTTCGCTTTTTAGTTATTAATTTAAGCTTTTAACCAAAGGTAATTATACCGTTTTTTAGTTAAAGGAAAAATCCGTTAATTTTTTTAACGAATATTTTATTTATTATGTTATTATTACTTACAAATTCAAAATTTTTATTTCTGATATTATTTATATCTTTAGGTGGACGTATAATAGGTTCGTTATATTTTGATAATTTTTTAATTAATAATTAATGAATAATTCGAAACCGAATTAAGCATAAGTTTTTTTAAACTTAATAAAAACGATATTATAAAACGACGTTTAATAAATAAATAGCATACTTAATCTTTGTTATTAACCAGTAAAAAATTAATAACCGGATTATATAATTTATCCCTTATTAAAAAGTTCTTTAATTAATTAACAATATATTACTTAAAGTTACCAGAACTAAAAAATAGGAAAAATTTTCCTTTTCCTAACAGTAACTAACCCTTACCTTTAAGGAAATAAAGGAAACTATCAAAATTTTGCCTAAAAAATCCAACCAAAAATTTTTTTTTTAAAAAGATCCTTATTACAAAATCGGGAAAAAAAAAAGAAAACTTACGATTAATTAACGACTAGATTTTATGGTTAAAAAAGTTGTAAGATTCCGGAAAAAAAACGTTAAATTTATCCGATAATTAAAATAAATTTTTGCCCCTTTAGAAATTACCCTCCGACTAAAAGCTCCGGCCCTTTTTTTTAAAATATCCGTACTTTATTTACGAACTTTTATCTTTTCCTTATTTGGTTACGACCGAAAAAAAATTATATCCTTTCCTACTTACCATAAAATACCCGATATTAAAAATTACAAATTAATTACCCCTAAACCTTATAATAGGTCCATTAATATAAAAAAGTTTTTAGTTAAGGCTAAATTTTACTTTAAATAATATAAAAATTTTTTAACGAAAAAATACCAAAAGGTAATAATTATTTTTTAGTTACTTACCGGAAAGGTATTTAATTAATTTAAACTTATTTTTAAGAATTATTTAATAAATTACACCGACGATTACTTAAATATTACCAATTATATTTTTAATAATTACGATAACTTTAAAAAACGAATATAAGCCTTATATAAAAATATAAATAAATAATAATATGCGGTTAAATAAATATATAAATTTAAACAAATTATTTTAATAACGGAATATACGACCGAATTTAATTAACTTACGGCCATTCTTAAATTTTCCTTAAAATACGTTATTTTTTTATTATTATAACGGCTTAAAAAAATAAGTTAAGGATAAAATATTTAAAGTACTTAAAATAGATTTTTTTCGAAAATTATATAAATAAAGTTATTATTACCGACCAACGTATTTTCGATCGATACTTTAAAAAAAAAGGTACTAATAAATAAAATGGTAATAAACGTTTTAATAGTAATAAAAAAATAAAGGATAAATTTTATAAACAAGCTAACGTTATTTTAACGGAATTTAAAAAAAAACAAATTTAAAGTTAAATGTTTTAACTATAACGAAAAGGGCCATTTTAAGAACGAATATTACATTTTATCAAAAAAGGAAATTCTTAAAAAAATTATTAAAGGGATAAAATTTTCCAACCCAAAAAGAAAATCTACGCGGCCGAACGAAATATAAATAATAAAAATAAAGATAAAAAAGAAATAAATTTTACTTCCGCCGATTAAAAATTTACTATTATTATAATTAATAAAGTTAAAAATAACGACCTAAATAATAAAAATTATGTTATTTATAAAAATGCTATAATTAAAGTTTATAAATATTATCCAGAACGAATTAATTTTAAAGTAACTATTACGTTAAAATATATTTATTATTTCGATATATAAAAATATAAAATATACGACTAAAATAATTAGTTATAAAAAGATTTCGATAATTATAAATAATTATCCCTTAAATATTATATTTTTTCTAAATATATAATATACCCCAAATTAACAAATAATTATAAACTTTTATACTTTATTACTTATTATAATTATAATTACCTTATTTATTAATAAATTAAAAAAATAACGATTTTTAGTTAAGATATAAAAAAGATACGCTTATAAAATCAGACGATAAATATAAATATATAAAAACCCCTTAATAACCAGATTATCTTAAATTTTGTTATTTATACTTAAAATTAAAATAAAATTAAAAAATTATAACGTAAGGATATTTATATTACGTACCAGTATTATACGACAAATACGACTTTTTAATTATAAAAATACCGCCTTTAGAAATTTACCTTTTTAATCCTATAATTCGTAAAATATTAAACTTAAGGAAAAGCCGGAAAAGAATAATTATTTTTAAATGCCAATATAATAACAAAAAATGGTTTAAATATATAAATAACCATTATATTAAATATGCAGCCAGAAAAATATATAAATAAAAATATTTCCTAACCTTAAAAACGTATTAATTAAAAAACTATAAAAATTTTCGAAAGTAAAATACCGAAAAACCCCCATATATAAAACCTTATACGAAATAAAGAAAAAAATACGAAATTAAATCGAAATTTTTATTTATTACGGAAATAAAATATTTAACGCCATAATTAATTCCAGAACAAAAAAAAATTTATTTCCCCCAAAATAACCGGAAAATATTAAATTTTTTAAAAATATATATAATAATTTTAAAAGTTACGAATAATAAATGGAAATTTATTTACTTATAATAACGACCGAATTTTCCGAAAAATTAAAAAATTCGAAATCCAAATATAAAAATATTTAAAACGAATTGTTTTTAATATTACCGATATTTTAAGATACGATATTATTTTAAAAATATTATAATTTTGTTTTAATAATTTACGAATTAATTAAAAAAAAAATTTTTTTATAAGATAATTTTAAGGAAAGATTTTATAATATTTATTATATAATTAAAAAAATTAAAATTTTTAATCCGATAATAATAATATCCTTTAAATATCGACGGTTTAAAAAATTATTTAAAAAATAAACCCGAAAAGAATTATTTAATTATAATTAATAAAATTATAAAATTTTTATTAAAAAAGAATATTATTTAAAACTTTTTTAAATTTATTATATAAATTTTAAAAAAATTAAAACTTTTTGGAAAAACTTTTAACGAAACCTTAAAAAAGTTATATTTAAAAATCCGAATTATTTATAAGATATTTAATTATAATAATATTAAAAATAAAAATTAAAAAAATTAAAATCGATAAAAATAAAAATTTAATATATTAATAAATTTACGATTACCGATAATTTAACGATATTATTATTAAAAATAAATATCTTTTAACGTTAATAAATATTATACGGAAAAATATTAATAAAATTAAATAATTTATAATTTTAAATTTATTAAACGGTTATTATTTAATTTAAATAATTAAAAATAAAAAGTAAAAAATTACTTTTAAGATTATTTACGGATATTACGAATATAAAGTTATGTTATAAAACTTAATTAACGCTTTAATTAATTTTTAATATATATTTATTATTATTTTACGGAAATTTTTAAATACATTCGTTTTTATTTATCAGGACGATATTTTTATTTACTTAAAAATTTTAAAGGAATATAAAAAATATATTATTTAAATATTTAAAGTTTTTAAAAAGGTTAACTTATTAATAAACGTAAAAAAAAAAGTTTAATATATTTAAAAATTAAATTTTTTAAGTTTTATTATTATTTTAAAATAAATTTAAATTTAAAATTTTAAGTTAAAAATTATTAAAAACTGGTTAATTTTTAATAAAGTTATTATTATTAACGTCCGTTAATTTTTAAAATTTACCGGCTATATATAATTCTTAATCCAAAATTATAATAAACTTATTAACCCTTTAACCAAATTTATTATTAAAAAGTACGTTAAAAAAAGTTCGAACTTTTAACGGAAATAAAGGAAGTTTTTTACGAAATTAAAAATAAAATTATTAACGCCTTAATAATTAAGTTACTAAATTATAAAAAAAAACGATTTAAAATAAACGTTTTAAATTATACCCTGAAAATAATTTTAAAATAATTTAAAAATAATAAAAAATAATACCTAATAACGTACTTTGTTAAGACTTTTAAGGACGTAAAATTTAAATATTTTATTTACGACAAAAAATTATTAATAATTATTTTAATACTTTAAAAATAAAAAGTATTCCTTAATAAAATTAAAAAATTATTTCATATTTACTTAAATTATAAAAATCTTATTCGATTTATAATTACCTAAAAATTAAATAATTTTTTTATCTAAATTTAACTTTAAAATCCATTATATCAAAAATAAAAAAAATATTTAAACGGGTATTTTAAACCGAAAAAAAAATTATAATTTAAAAATTTTTAAACGATATATATAAATATTATATTAAAAGGACGATAAAATAATATAATTATACATAACCTTAAAATAACTTATTTTAAAAGAATTAATTTAATTTAAAAACTTTTACGATTTGGAAAAATAAAAGAAAATTAAATAACTAAAAAAAACGATAAAAATTAATTATTATTTCGTAATAAAATTTATATCCCTTATTAATAGCAAAAAAAATTTATTAAAAAATTTTACGAAAACTTTTTATATAAATACCAAAAAATATTTAAAATTACGAAATAATTTTAAGAAAAATATAATTTTTTAAAGTTTCGTTAAATAATTAAATAAATAATTAAAAATTATAACGTTTATAATAAAATAAAAATAATTTATTATAAGCCGTATAATTTATTATAACTTACGGATATATTTAATAAAATATAAAATACTATAATTTAAAATTTTATTATTAATTTTTTTATATCGAAAAATCCTGTTACTGGAATTAAATATAATATTATATAAATAATTATTAATAAATTTACTAAATATAAATACTTTTTATCTTTTAAAAAAACCGTAACGGTAAAATAATTAATTTACGCCTTTATTCGATATTATCTTAATAAATACGGAATATTAAAAAAAATAATTTTTAATCGAAATAAACTTTTTATATTTAAATTCGGTACTAACTTTTTTAAGCAAATTAATATTAAACTTAAATTTTTAATAACCTATTACCTTTAAATAAATAATTAAATAAAACGATTAAATTAAACCTTAAAATAATACCTTTAAAATTACGTTAATTATTAACAAAATAATTAAGTCGAACTTTTACTATTTACATAAATAACTTATAATACGTCCGTTAATAAAAATATAAATATATTACCTTATACAGCTATATATAAATATAACGTAATAACTTAATAACCAAAATAATTTATATATAAAACCTTAATTATTATTATAATAATTTCGCAAATAAAAATAATAACAACAAAAATTAAAATAATATAGGCCCGATTATAAACTAACTTATAATTTTTGCAACAAAAAATAACCTAATATTATAATAAGAAAAAAATTAAAAAACTAATTTTAATAAGAAAAAATAAAATTTACTTATTATACCAAAAACAAAACGTAACGTTAAATTTTTTACAAATTAAAATAAAAAAATCCAGCGATAAACTTAATTTCAAAAAATTTGATCCATTTAAAATTTAAAAAATTATTTCGAAAATTAATTATAAATTATTATTACTTAAAACTATAAAAATACATCCTATGTTCCATATTTCCTTATTAAAACCAGCCCTAAAAAACGTTCCGTTCGAAAAAACCTTAAAATCGAAAAAAACGAAAGCAAATATAAAGTCGAAAAAATATTAAACTTTAAAATAATCAAAAATAAAATCTAATATTTAATTAAATGGATAAATTACTTACTTAAAAATAATATATAAAAACTACTTAAGTATTTAACGAATACGATAAACTTAATTAAAGATTTTTATCGGCAAAATCTTAACCGACCATTTTTAATACGGCCAAGGTCGCAAACGATAACGGTCCCCCGCCCAAATCCAAGCTTTCGGCATTTTACCCGAAAAAAATAAACGCCTTTATTATAACATTTATCTTAAAAATAAGCTACATTTACTTTGCCTTTATACGGCGTTATTTTTTTTTTATCCTCTTTTAATTTTCTTTTTAATCCCGTTCGAACTTTTTTTTCAAAATAACGACGGCCTTTTTTTTAAAAAAATATTTTATTAAAAACGTAACCGTTTTAAACGATTAAATAAAGTGGTTAAAATTTTTTTTACCTTGCGTTATTTTTTTTATAAACAGTTATATTTCTTCTTAATTTTCGATAAAAAGTTCATTTTTAATACGTTATACGTTAGGCGTTAATAACGAATATAACAGTTACAATTCGGAATATCCATTACGTAAAAATATTTAATTTTTTTAAAATCAATATAATATAAATAAAAAATAATATTAAAACCGAATTTTTTAATAAATTTTACGCGATTAATACGAAACTTATATTAATTAAAACGTAACTTTTTTTTTTCCTTATTTAATTTAACTTATTATAATAAAGTTAATTAAAAAATTACCCTTTTAACAAAATAAAAAAAATATTTACAGTTTTTATCTTTAGGATAAAAATCCTTAAAAAAGGGAAATAATATTACAGTATAGGAATAAAGGTTTTTATCTCAAAAAAAACTAACCTTTAAAGCTTAATATAAACTTTAAACGGCTAAACTTCGGAATAGGAAAAGTTTGGCTTTTTCTGCCAAGAATTAAGTAATTTAAGTAATTTAAGTAATCTGCCAAATTATATAAATTATATAAATCTACGATATATCTATTAAAATCCAGAATGGATATATATAACGGACGGTTTCCTATATAAATAATACCTATTTACTTTCGCTTTTTAGTTATCAATTTAAGCTTTTAATTAAAGGTAACTGCACCGTTTTTTAGTTAAAGGAAAAGTCCGCTAATCTTTTTAACGAACACCCCATTTATTGTGCTATTGTTACCTGCAAATCAAGAACCTCCATTTCGGATACTGCTTATACCTCCAGGTAGACGTATAACAGGTTCGTTACAATAACCTCCCGTAAGCGGTTAACGTAAAAAAACGTATAACGAATAATTAAAACTTTTAACGAATTTATAGCGTTTACGAAAAGTAATTTAACTATTATATAAGACCGTATAATTGGATAAGCAAATTTATATTATAAAAAACCTAATTTTAATATAAGGAATAAATTTTTTATAATTAAAAAGGTTTAGTTTATAAATAAATTAAATAATAAATTTAATTTTTTTTAATAAAATAATATTATAAAATTATCGAACAAAAAAAATTTTTATAAGTTAAAAATTTCCGAAAGTTAATAAATAATTAACGTTTTTTACGTTAATCGTTTACGGAAATATGTTAATAATCCGATACTTAATTAAGTTACGGAAAACCCCGGTAAGGAAATTATCGATAACAAAAAAAAATAAAAGATATTATTAATTATTAGCTTTCGCTTATATTATCGCCGACTTTAATATTAAGTACAATGAAAAAATTTAAATTTAAATTTAATTTAATATAATATTAAATTATTTAAAAACGTAACGATAAAGTTATAAAAATATTATAAATTTAACCTAAACCGACCGGGTTTATTAAAACGGTTATAAAAATAAAGAAGGACGGTTAAGAAAAATCGTATCGATTTATTATATGAAGATAATAATTTGCTAACGGTAAATAAAATAAAGGTAACCGGTTTAAAAAAAAAACTTAAGTTACCGGTAGATTTAAAGCTTATTTACGAAATTTACGTAACGGTTGTACGTAACCGTACCGGAGCAAAATTGGATTAAGGATCCGATAACGTAACGGTACGACAAAACCGAAAGTATATTCCCTTTGCTTAGGAGTCGATCGAGAAACTTAAAGGTCCATAATTTAATTTAATAATCGAGGACGATTTTCTTTTCGAGGGGGGGGGGGGGGG
>QJNX01000725.1:0-143400 GCA_004155925.1 Monosporascus sp. MG133 | reverse complement strand
CATTGAAACCCCCCCCCCCGGCAATATCACATACAGAAATACCAATACATGCCAATGTTGCTTCCATGCCTCGGATGTATTTGTCTATGTTACCGGTACTAAGTTACAAAGTCTCAACCACAGGTCAAGCCACTCTCAACCTACTCTGGAAGAAGAGGGAGTGCTGAAATGTACGAAGTAGAGACGTCAGAGGCTGCTTATCAGATAGCGCTAACATCCAGGCGGGATTAGCGTACATGTGCATATCCATCGGGAAAAGGGATATCGTTGGTACCGCCAAAACCCAAGATAGTAAGTACTATGTACCAAGGTAAAGTGTTATTGATAAGGTATCGAGCTATGTACATGCTGACGCCTGGTCCATGGTAGTACTAAGTACTAGATATACACGTCTGGTAACACGACGCGACCGGAGAACACACTCCAAAAACCGTACCCATAGGCGGGCCGGACGAAAAACCAGTAGGGGTCATTAACACGGTGACAAACGCCCCCCCAGCTAGCTCCAACGCCCCAACCACTCCAGTTGTTGCCAACACGCTGCAGGAGCCAAAGCTCCTAAATGGTCCGTGCACTGGGCTGGCGGCCCAGAACACGTTGTCCCAAGCTGGATTCGAACCAGCTATCTGTCGCAAGCTGGATTCGAACCAGCTGTCTGTCGCAAGCTGTAGGTTGCCCAAGCCTGCAGCAAGTGCGCGAAAAAGACACCCAGGCTCGCGACCACTGAGCCAGTGTGGCAAAAAAAACGGTAGCGTCTCTTTGATTGAGCGTGTCATCCTTAGTGCAGGGGCTATGCTAATCTTCTATGTATCGTTTCAAATTGACCAAATGCCCACAGGCGAAGGACGATGTCTTAATTGCGTCTTTATTTTCTGCGGCATTTGGCTTTGCACAAGCTTGATCCTGAATTTGCCGATTCTTTTCCTCAAGATACCGAAACCTTAAAAGAAAAAGTTCCTACAGTAGAGGGCAACGCCATTTCTTTTTCCCACCACACTATAATAATATCCCTCTTTTATTAGTCCGGAAAAGATGTTGTCACGGAACTCTACTCGAGCTGCCCAGGTATGTCTTTTTTGTCTTGCCTTTCTTGTCGACCTCGCTCGTTTGGTTCAATTCTATTATAACCGTTCCCCTCCATTACGCATTGACCTTTCTTGGTTCTCGCTCTCCTCTATCACATGGTTCCGAATTGAATGAAACGTTGCATAACAAAATAACTCTCCTGACATTTCTTCCTTTTACTAGCGGCTCGTGCGGACTGCCGCTCACCAACAGCCGGTTGCCTCTCGATCCTTCGCGACGGTTCAGTCTGATATCTTCAAGCCTACCAAGTATGGCAGCAAATACACCGTCACCCTGATTCCCGGTGACGGTATCGGTGCCGAGGTGGCCGAGAGCGTCAAGACCGTCTTCAAGGCCGACAATGTGCCCATTGACTGGGAGCAGGTCGAGGTTTCCGGTGTCGACAGCGGTGCGCCCGGCAGCACGGAGGAGATGTTCAGGGAATCCGTCGCTTCCCTCAAGCGGAACAAGCTGGGACTGAAGGGTATCCTCCACACGCCCATCAGCAGGTCAGGGCACCAGAGCTTCAACGTCGCCATGCGACAGGAGCTCGACATCTACGCCTCCATCAGCTTGATCAAGAACATTCCCGGCTACGAGACCCGTCACAAGAACGTCGACCTGTGCATCATCCGAGAGAACACCGAGGGAGAATACAGCGGCCTCGAGCACCAGAGCGTGCCGGGTGTCGTCGAGTCGCTCAAGATCATCACCCGCGCCAAGTCGGAGCGCATTGCCAAGTTCGCCTTCTCGTTCGCCCTGGCCAACAACCGCAAGAAGGTCACCTGCATCCACAAGGCCAACATCATGAAGCTGGCCGACGGTCTCTTCCGGAACACCTTCCATAACACGGCCAAGGAGTACCCCACGCTCAAGGCCGACGACATGATCGTCGACAACGCCAGCATGCAGTGCGTCTCGCGGCCCCAGCAGTTCGACGTCATGGTCATGCCCAACCTGTACGGCGGTATCCTGTCCAACATCGGCGCCGCCCTCGTCGGCGGCCCCGGCATCGTCCCCGGCTGCAACATGGGCCGCGACGTCGCCGTCTTCGAGCCCGGATGCCGACACGTCGGTCTCGACATCAAGGGCAAGGACCAGGCCAACCCCACCGCCCTCCTCCTCTCCGGCACCATGCTGCTCCGCCACCTCGGCCTCGACGACCACGCCAACCGCATCTCCAAGGCCGTCTACGGCGTTATCGCCGATGGGTAAGTCTTTCCGGTGCTGATTGGGATTTCACCGTCACCGAATACGCGCATGCGGACTATCCAGAGCTAACAACTGCTACAGTAAGACCCGCACGCGCGACATGGGCGGCGAGTCCACCACGCACGAATTTACTCGCGCCATCCTCGACAAGATGGACACGCTATAAACCAAATCCGAAACCCCGACGATAACATTATTACCGGACTTAGATACCACCACGACCAACGGCCTAGCCTCGGTCTATGGGCGCTTTGGGGGTAGGGCAGGGCTATTAGCAGAAGAAGACGACTATGAGTACTTAACCATGCGTAGCACCCGTACCTGGGGTGAAATAGAAGTTGCAGGTGTCGCAGTGACACACGCTGCATGTACTATAGGTAGACGATGCCGAATAGGATAAGAAACGATGAATGCATGATTCTTTGAGTTACAATGGGCGTTGTTCTGATGTGAATACTCTGCGGCGCCGGATTACGAGGTTAGCTTTGTGGATGGTTCGCTCGGGAAATCACTGCGCGTGCTGCTCCGGCATCAGCGGAGGGTACGGCATGGAGTTGTCAAGGATTGGACTCATAAATGCGGCGATTGCGGCTTTGGGCTTTTACTACGGAGCCGGGGTTGGATATTTCGCTGCTATGCATATCTACTATAACAAGGACTCAACTCCCCAAGGAAACATTCTAATACCTTCTTGAGGATGACTCGGGAGTTATGAGCTTATGTACGGTGTGCTGTAAAAGGGGGGGAGTAACTATTTCAGGGGTAACGAAGAGAGCAAATTCGTTTAAAATGCAGGCATAAGAGCTATCCCCGTGTTGCTGGTTACCTAATAAATCACGGCTTGTTCGACGGCAGCTAGTGCGAGGGCGAGTAGCTCCCAAAACCCCTCTTGCGTCTACTCCAAGAGACTTCCGGTTACGGCTCAAAGATGCCGGCATATGCGCGGAAGCTTGCGTTTATAAGCCCCCTTAAAAGCTCCGCGCGAGCGGGCAGGTCGATCCCCGACAACCTCGACGTATCTACTATGTATACGTGCATGCCACTTAAAGGGCTAATATTTTGTGGTTTGGATTGAGCAGTTGACGGTAGACTGCTTAGGTAGGATCTTTCACCCGTGTTTCTCCTACTCGATAGTCCCGCTCGTCTGCCGTGCATTCCATGTGGCAGATAGACGATCGTTCTTTCTACCACGACGCGGCGGCCACGGGGCTCCTGCGACGAATAGGCGGCGCCACCGCGCTGGCTTGCGTTAGCAGCAGGCCGGCCTCTGAAGATGGCTCGTCCGGTCGGTTGGCGTTTCAGGGGCCTGTTGGTGGTGTGCCCGGTCACTTGCCAGCTATCCCCCCAGATCCCCTAAGTTTCTTCTCGTGGGATGACGGGCTTGTCATTTTGTAAAGGTGTCCGGGCCCCCAGTAGGGTTGCGGGGTGACGGCAACATGGCTCTCGATGGTTGCGGTCTACCATCTTATCGGAGGGGTCCCGTTAAGCTGGGCGGTGCCGGCGCAGAGGGGGAAACTTGCTGGAGAGTGCGGGTCTCGTTAGGGATATCTGCCACACATGCAGTGGTAGGAATGGAATCGGATTTTCGGTGCGGTGGGATTGAGGCAGTGGCGATGTCAGGGGGTTGCAGGGCCGTGAGGACGGGGCTCGATTTATATACTGATTCAGATCCGTCCTTGCTGCTCTGTTGCTTCTCGCAATCGAAGCCCCATTCCAAACTTTGCACGTCATTCTCGAAAGCTGGTCAAGGTTTACCTGCCACCCTTGATAACCTTGCGAGCAGTGGCAATTTCCCCTTGCCATAGCCGCCCGGTTCATCTTTACCACCTAAGCATGGGTTTGTGAGAAACATCTCCATCGACGCGAGCGACTGCTACAATGTAATAACTGAATCTGTGCTTCGGAGCCGTAAGTAATATATAGGCATTCATGTATTCAGTGGGTTCTCTTTAACACTAACGTTCATAGATCCCTGTATATGCAAGCGTCCCCGTGCTTTTACTTTCTCTACCTTCACTAGCTGGCCAGATTCCCTTGTCCCAGAGTTGCAGCTGTATCCAATATCCGGTATGCGTATATCATTGGTAAATCGTATCACAAGTCCTGTCATCAATCTCCAACAACAACCAGCCCATGTTCTCGGGGCAGTATGGGACACGGAGGATGTTCTGAAGAAATATGGTATGGAAGAACGAAAGGTTGATCGAACTGCGTTGGATGCTAAAGGGAACCATAGGATGTCGTGCGTATTGCCCTAATGAACTTTTCTTTTTCACACCCTAAGCGTTCACCGGTCAGCTCTGTCTGGCAAGACAGCTAGGTATGCCTTTGCTACGAACGGCACACTCAAATCGGTGCCTCTCCGATGTCTACTCTCCACATGTGGGAGTCACGAGACGGTGCGCAAGACTGATTTCAACGATCGTGGGAACGAGTAAGGCGGCCTCCTTTTCGAACGAGACCCGGTCCGCCACCGTAGGGTAGCGAAGCAGGATTCCCCGCGCTTCGGCCCTGGTCGACGACTGTCATGGAGCCCAGACTACACAGGCATATGACAACTCCATAGGGACAATGGAGACAGTTGGGGGCAAGGGTGTCGACATGTCGAAGTGGTGCAATTGGCTAGCTATGGATATCTCGGCGGATGCGGCTTATATCCACGAAATGCGCCAGATGAGAGGCGGTAAGTCACGACACACTCGACTTGAAAGAAGTGGACTATAGACAGCAACTTATGTCGTTGTAGTGGAAAACTCAGCCTTTCTTGACGTGTTAATAGGCTTTAATGTCTTTATAGCTATCCAAAAGGTCCCGAAGAGATTCGCGATTCTCGGGATTCATACCGTTGTCGGCAGTAAATCCTACGAAGGAAATGAATAAAACCAGCAGGGGAAGAGCTACAGCGACGGGCGTGTTAACCAGAAGGGGCATAACAGAGGACCGCGACTTCTTCGAGCAGCTGGTCCCCCAAAGGCGGCATCATCCCTACATGCCGTCGAGAATTCCGGCATCTCGAGATGGGGGACATGTCCCGGTAAGGAGATTGCGCGGAAACAGACAAGACCCTTCGCAGCCAAGACACTCCGGACGCTCGACATAGTCAGGGCCCAGGGGAAAGACCTCGACTTTGAGAGAGACTTCGTAACTTATGGGCTCTGGGTCAAGCCTGAACTCATTGTGAAGTTCGTTCCAAGCCAGGAGCTGCGGGACACAGGGAGCAAGCGCACCACCCCCCCACAACCAAAGAGGACCCCTAGCCCTTGGGGATTGGGCGCTTTGCGAATTATATAGGGATATAGACACTGTAATTAACTGTAGCGTAAGCAACTTTCAAACCACTGGGCAGCGTAGCAGGGATACTCTCTAGGTCGATAGTGTGGGCGTCAAGAGACTTTACAGTGGTTAACCCAGGTTGCTAACCTTGACGAGGAATCCGAGCGTTTTGCACTGGTGCGCATGGCTGACGCCCACTGGTGTCGACCCCTTATTGCATCGGCCGATCCAGCATTTGGCCCGCGTAGCCTCCTCACCAACGGTTGTCAATAGCTGCCCGCTACCGTCGCTTCCGGTGTCGATAGACGCGGTCTAGATAGCCCCTGAGTTATAGATCTACCGCAGATAGACTCTCGCTGAGACAGGACGCCTCACGTGATTATCGGGGGCCTCCTCATGTTAGAATACCCTGTCATGTTTCCGGCTGTCGAATTATTTTGCGTTTGGACGGCTTCTCGGGCTCGGCAATGAATGGCAGTTTGTTTACGCTACTCTCTTCTGAGGAAAAGCACCCCGGATCAGGTGCCCCTGAACCACAAAGTTCAGGAGGTGATATGGCGTTGATGCTGTTGCTGTTGCTCGCGATCCCCCTTCCATGGGTATGTAAATAACTGTTCTCCAGGCCTTCTTGTACCCGAGTTACCTCCTATTTCTTGCGCTTGCAACTCCATTCCGCGAGTTGCGGGGGCCCGACAGTCTGCTATCTCGATGATGCCCAGGGGGTTAAGGTTTCTGTTACGGCCAAACGAGGTTTCATGCACAAATAATTTCGCGATCCGCAGACGCTGCCCAAAAGAATATGCAAGTCATGATATTAACAATAAGCTTCTGTCGCTAGAGCAGAAGAATAGCGTCTCTTCTCTTATCAATATAGTCAGTCATTCGTCTCCCTTTCCAAAGACGCCAGAGTAATGCCACAGCCCCACGGATATTTCCCTGGAAGTTCAAGGCCGCCTGCAACGCCACGCTGATAAAACAAATATTGCAATACCGTCACCCCCCTTGCCCTGCTGCCGACGTCATGTTACTACATCCACATCATGTTCCGGCTCCGCTGCCGGTTCTGCTGCCAGAGGGGCCTGTTACCGCCCCGAACTGGGCTCCGGCCGTGCTCCGACTCCGAGCCCGAGCCAGAGCCCGTCCTCTCTTCAGGGATGGTCAGGGGCTGCTGGTCTTCGTCCGGAACCTGCCCGATCTGGGCGTCCGCGTAGGCGCGCGAGAAGTCTTCGATCTCACGCGTCGGGTTCTCGACGGAGGCTTCTTCCTCGACGGGGGCCAACCCGGTCCCGACCCCGGGCACGTGGACGGGGTCGTATCGCCGCGGCGGGGGCCCAAGGGGGGCCGTGTTATAGTTTACACCGATCTCGGGCTGATATGCAGTCGATTCCGACTCGTAATGCTGCTGGCCGTAAGGATTGCCGTAAGGATTGCCATAAGGACTGGGACTAAGTTGCCGTTCTTCTTGCCAGCCAGGCAAAGGCGCAAATGCTGCTCCGTGCGAGCGCATGGGGCTGGTGGCGCGTTAGCATACCGTTCCTTGTGGGGATCCCATAACCCAGTTGGAACTCACCTTGTATACTCCGTCCGCGGGGGAGCCGCCGGAGCAGGCCCAGGGCCTTCGCGGCCATTAGCCTGCCGCCTGCGCCAAAAGAAGAATGCCAACGCGGCCAGGACAATCAATCCAGCCACCCCACCAAGGACACCCCCGACTATGGCACCCGTTCGCGAGTCTCGTGTATCCTCTGTCGAAGGTGCCTCCGTAGGCAAGACTGTCGGTGAACTTTCCGAATTCGTTGATGTGGTGGTCGTCGTCGTAGTAGAAGATGTGGAGGATGTCGTGAATGAGCTCGAAGTTGAGCCACGGGAGCTTGTTCTGGTAGAGCTATCGGTGGAACTGCTTTCGGTAGCAGAAGTCCTCGTGAGAGAGCCAATGGTTGTGGGCTCCGAGAGTGAACTTGGCTTTTGCGTCAAATACACCGAGACCTCCGGTAAGTCCAGACTGGTCGTTAAGCCGGCAACGGACGTTTCCACGGTCGTCCCTAGATCTGACGCTGTTCCACAGCCATATTGGCTGTAGCCGCCCGCGTATACATTGTTGTAACACACATCCGAACCTCCGCAAGTGTAGATATATGGGTTTATTTCCGTCTGCGGACCACTGTTGCCATCGACACAGCTCGTGAAGATACCCGTCGTACAGATCCCTCCATTGGGACAGCATCCTACAACCCCGTTGGCCGTATCCAGAACACAATGCGATCCCGGGGCGCATGTCGCGGGGAGAGCGGAGTTCCCACCTATGTAACCACATATCGTATTCTCTTGCCGTCGACGTAGTTCGAAGGGCGAGATTGGGGCGTCTGTGGGCAACGGCGGCCACGCGACCACGTTTAGTTCGTGGGGCTCGATCGTCTTCGTCTGCCTCGGCAGCGCATGGCCGTCTGCCGTCCGCAATATCGAGGCGAGGAACAGGAAAGCGGCAGAAGGCGGCAAACGGAGGAAGACGTTGTAAAACGGTGCATGAGCCATGGCCCGTGTTTGGAAATGTAAACGCCCTCGTGAGGCTGAAGGGGGACGTCTCATTCGTGACAGCACAACATATAGCGAGAGCGAAAAGAAGAAAAAGGGAAAGGTTCCTGAAACTAGCAATGCGACAGGAACGTCACCCTTCTATTAATAAGACGAAAAGGGAAGGACAACCGGTAGACAATATAGAGGACCCGCAGCAATTATGTGGTACATTGGCGATCCAAGATCAGCAAGGGTTCCTTTCCCTCGTACGGGGGCTATAATCCCCAGATCGCTGGGCGGGCGCTATATGTAAGATCCATGCCGCTGGGCACTAATTGCGGCCCTTCAGCCCCCCATCAGACGGTCGATGGTTGGTGCATCCACAGCTGGACCTACACAAGCCTAAACAGGGCGGGCTGATGCCATGAGTACTACGTATGTACCTAGTTCTTGTCAGCCAGAGGCGACATTGACAACGCCCACTGTAGGAGTGAGTGCATGTGCGGGTAGACATGTTTGTATTCCCCCCGGGTCATTAGACGATCTAGTGCAAATCCAATGCACAGATCCTGTAGCAAGTACTATAGGTATGGGTAAGGGATAAAGCGCGCATCGCCACCGGCAGCAAAAAGGGCTGGCCCCATTTTCGGCAGAGTTGCGACCAATCGTTAAATAGTTTGATCCGCATATGCTGCTTTAAATAGCAACCACTTTTATTAACCTTGTACAGCCTATGGCAACTTCGTGGCGGTGCGTAGCCACACAGACTCTTTTGGTAATCCAGATCTCCGATATGGCCTTGGCTGACAGATATGTCACGAAAGACTGTTTTTGTACGTCGATCGTTAACCGTCTTGACATCGTGCTAGCCATTTAACTGACGATGATCGCTTCTGGATTATCAGGCAATAACTTTCTTCATAACCGATGGTGGCAGCCGCCGAATTTGAGAAGAGAACGTCCTGTTTCGGCCACTTCTTGTTCCCTAGCCCCCTTATGTGGAGAACCGGGGATTAGAGCTAACCACATTCCGGTCCCGAGGGTTTGGTAGAGTGTACCAAACTCTATATACAGTACTTAACTCCCAAGGTGCTGAAAATAGACCAAGCTAGACTTCGGCGAGGTAGCGAGGTAGCGAGGTAGACTTCCCCAAGCGAGAGTCCCGTCAGACTGCGACCGATATTGCTCGCAAGATATCGCGCTGCTAAATCTATGCAAGCTGATGTGCAACAGACTGTATTTAGTCTTTCTTATGTCATGCAGCCACATCGGAATTCAGACGCAGTACCTGCGCTGTAAGAAACGTGACTATCTGGCGGATATGTCGACAGGTGTTTACCGCAAAAAAGCATCATGCTAACAATACGATAGCCGAAAATGTGGCAATCTCTTCTCCACGCAAGTTTACGGGGTCTGTCAGTTACTAGTATCACGATAGACCCACATGGCAAAAACATCAGCGATAAACCCGGTTATAATACGAGTAGTATATATATATATCATACGACCGCTGATACGTAAACTCGAGGTTTCTAGAATATGGAGGAGCAGCGGCCGGGATTGAGAATTGCCGGTAAGCATAGCTTGGGGGGAAATCCATACGGATTGAGTTGTTGCCGAAAGCCGTCGCCTGGCTGTTTCAACCCAATCTATTACCGCACGCCTGTGTCGTCATGGGCAAGCGGTTGACCGCGCCGCCACTGTGGCGCAGAATATAGTTGTGGCGACTTTCTATTGGGAGAGTAAACGTCACGCCTCACTTAACACCCGTACCCGTGACCGGAATGTAGAACTTCGACTTCACGGACGTCAAGACGCCGGATTGTGTAAGGCACGGTGAGCCCGCATCTCATATTATAGCGAGGTAGAAAGTCTACTCTACAGGAATTTGATACGAGTCCCCCGACAGGCACTATGCTTAGTATGGCGGGTCCCGGCCATTGCTTGTTTGAGGCTACTGCCTCTTAGAATCTTAGCTTGGTATCGACGAAGCACGGGCCCATCTCAGTCTCCGCATTCCCTTCAGGTTCCGTCGTGACACACGCAGTTGATTCTGTGCGCCTGCTGCTACGTAGCAATTTGGCCTTACGTAATTACCGTCTCCTTGGGACAACGCCTCATCCTGCTAGATTACTAACTGCAGTGTCGTCGGCCTTACAAACATCATGCCTCTTCGCGTCAGATCGTTTCCCATGGCGGCGGAACGCCCTCCCTCTCCTCATTGGGCTGGACCCGATGAGAACACTCCGCTTCCAGATATAGGCCACGCTGACTCATTTCGTGAAGTCGTTAAGAAGATTTCAAGGTACGTCGGACCGTTGTTCAGAAGCTTAAGTCTGAAACTCATCCGGTGCCTAGGTACATTGCCGAGGTTGTGCATTTGCCAAGCACATTCGAACAGCTTCGGACTACCTCTGCTGGAGATCCCCTAAGAACACTCGTTGACCATCTTACCCATTCGGTAACCAATCCCGCCACTGTCAATGCATTGCTGTAGGTTAACTTTTCGAGTCTTGTTCCGGCCTTCGTTCCGCCAACGAGCATCAACTCCCTGTGCTAGGTGTTCTTAAACTACTCTCTTGGCCCAACTAGGATGTAACGGTCCCTGAATGCCATTGAGTGATAGCAGCGGACGACATATCACGGGGAGAACGTGGCTCTCGAATTAATAGTCAGGGGTTATTAACGTCGAACAGCGCACTCCGATGGCACTACGGCACCAGCTCCGACGAAAGAGGGGTTGGCGAGGCCCGTGCGAATGCTTGCGAGATCGTTGCTTGGAGATTTCTTACCCGACTCTCAGAATCAGAAGTTATGGATTTCTGCCTATATGAAATTCCCCAGGACAGTGAGAGCGGGCAGTCGTTCCCTAACGACGAAAACGCCGAAGAAGGCGAAGGTGATGAGCGTACAGCTTTGTTGGGAGGCTCGCGGGGCTCTTCCCCGCATGACAGGACGAGTCGTTATCAAACTGGCTCCTTGAGGCGAGACAACCTGCTTCAGTCAGTGACCAAACTTACTATGAGCATGCATAGTATGGCAGGGGAAGGCGATGACGAGGGTGATCCCACAGCTCCGTTCGTCTGTCTTAATGCCCTCGAGATCGCGGCTATTGCCGACGCCAAAAGGTTCCTCAGTCAACACGTTGTGCAGAAGATCATCACCGATATATGGAACGGAGAAATCATCTTCTGGGATCGTCTCTCGGCCCACTCTACCAAAAAGCCTCGATTCTACAATCGTAGTACAGCTGACCCCTTTTCAAGACTTAGAGTACCCAAGTACCTCAAAGCATACGAGGTTATGTTCTTCGGAAGCTTCTTGGGTCTCTACTACGGCGTCTTGATCGAGCAGAATCGCTATTCTATCACGCCTCTCGAAATTCTGCTCTATACCTGGTTTGCTGCTTTCTTTTATGACGAAGTTAGCGAATACATCGACGCAGGAAGCATTTTCTATGCCACAGACGTATGGAATCTCTTCGACATGTGTATGATCGCCATCGGAATCGTCTTTGCTGTCCTGAGTGAGTCCTTCATCCACACTCTTTCTAAGTACACGACGGGATTAATTTGCGTTGCAGGATTTGTCGGGCTGTCTAGGATGGACTACGAGTTGGTTGATATTGCATTCGACGTCCTATCCCTCGAAGCGCTCTTCATGGTGCCCAGGATCTGTTCTGTTCTGAGTCTATCGCCATACTGGGGCACGCTTATACCATGTCTAAAGGAAATGGGAAAAGATTTCTTGAAATTCATGGTCCTCGTGGCGATTATCTACATGGGTTTTCTGACGACATTTTCTCTTGTCGGAAGAGCGACCTTCTCCTTCCCACACATAGCTATGATCATAACAAAGATCTTCTTTGGTTCCAGCTACGTTGGGTTCGACGTGATGGATCAGATTGATCCCATCTTTGGTACTTCTACGTCCGTCTCCATTTCTCTCCATATCGGCTGACAGCGCGAACCCCAGGCCCTCCTCTCATGTTTATCTTCGTTACCTTGAGCTCCATCCTACTCATGGGCTCCTTGACTGGTATGCTGAGCAACAGCTTCTCGCGAGTAATCTTACATGCTCGCGAGGAATACCTCTATATCTACAGCGTCTACGTGCTCGAGGCCTCGACTAGCAACAGACTCACGCACTTCTACCGTAAGACTCATATTTCGAAACCCCTCAAGCTCGTTCGGTATTGACCTCAAGCCATCAGCACCCTTCAACTTAATTGCTCTCGGCATATTTCGTCCGCTGCGCCTCTTTCTCCCATCAGACGGCAAATTCCGACAGGCCAGGATAATCCTCCTCAAAGCGACGCACGCCCCGATCGTCGGGGTCATCAAACTCTACGAGTGGATCAGCTCGAAGTTCAAGGGCTCCGACGGCTTCCAGAGCTGCCGAGACCCGCGACGGGACCCGACGAAGCGGCTCTCCGTACCGCCTGCCCACAGACGTGACAGCAGACCGCCGTCGAGCTACCGATATTCAATGCCGCAGCCGCCGCAACAATCGGGCGCTAATGGCGCACCTAAAGCTCGACCTCGGGACACGGAGTCGGACGATTTCGTCACGGACGCGCCGACCGACGTTGAGGTCCGGATTGCGGAGCTCGCGTCGAAGATCGACCGGCTTACCGCCTTGGTGGTAGCACTGCAGTCGGGTGCGGGCAACGAAACGGTCCGTACGTAAGCAAGGTGAAGCGTTTAGCACATGTCATGTCATTTCAGACATCCACCTCGCGCGGTCGACTTCGCCGCGTCGTGCCAGATACTCCACGCAAAGGCACACACGCACAGTGGTCGTATAAGATACTGAGTATAGTTGCACTTGTATAGCGGCGTTGGTTTTGTTTAACATTTCATTAGTATATAGCATGGTAGCGTATACAGCGTTTGCAGAGGTTGTTATGAGGGGACGGCCTTTTTGACTTATAACATTCGTTCGGGCACTTTCTCGCGGTATGCCAGAAAGGAAGCATATACATCTCTATTTCTTGCGAGAACACCTGTGATAGTACGATCGCAATCAAGTGAGATCTCCTCTATTGGAACTAAGATCGCATACCGGATTATTTTCAATGCACTTCGTCAACCACACCTGAAATAACTTAGCCTTTGTGAACCATCCGTCTTCCTGCATACTTGAGCTTTCTCTAGACCAATAAGCTGCAATAAGTCGTCGATTTCAAGAAGAATCTCAGAGCGTCACCTGTGATTTCGAATGGTTACTCCGGGTTAAAGTGCTCTCACGATTACTTCAGGGCTCCAAAGTCCTGTCAAAACCTAGTGGAACCCTTTTTCAGTTACGAAAGTAGTCATGGGAGTACTTCGAAAACACCACCTCCGTCGGCTAGGCATCGTTTCCTAGTAAAGAAAACTGCTTTTTTAGATATATATACCTGTTACTCGAAATAAGTCTCATGGCAGCACATGTAGTCAGTGCTCCCTTAGTCACGGAGGAAAAGGGGCAAGTGGGGCACGTCCCCGTAAGCCAGGTCCTGCGTACGGCTACAATAGGATCACTACGGAAACATCATCCAGCACGAATGCTGAAACTTTCCTCTGGTTTGCGGTCTTAATTTGTGTGTTCGGCCGATCAGCCTTGGAGACAAAGGTAACCATAACTAATTGATGTAATCCAGAAGGTTTCCATGTCGACTCAGACTGCTCCCAATACTTTATTAGAAAAATAGATCTACGAACTTACTATACGTTCATGACCAACCCCGTCTATTTTATCCCATTTTAATAACTGTCTCCAACTTGTGGATCAATTGGTAGTTCTGCCGACACTGGGCACCCATAGAGCATTTGTATATATGGGTAGATCAATTCTCTAATGCGGCAATCACTTCTCTGGCAGGGGTGATACTAGGCCAGATTCATCAATTGCTTCTTTCGATCTGTAAACTTAGACTCCTCTGGGGTCATCCACATCCAAAATAGCTCTAAGGAATTTCTCCACGGAAGATGAGGTCTGTCAACCGGCCGAAACCGAGAGTTGCGTTTTGGGCAACATAGCCACTCGTCGGATTAAGGACATAGCCACTGGTCGAAATAAATCCATCACTTACTATCTGGCGCTATTCTGTGAAGAACCTACTGTATACTATTCTGTGAGAAAAAACATGCAACCTTTCTGAGTTAGCAAACGTATCTGCTTTTTTGTAGGCATTACGTCCATTGCAGGTATTGGTCCATAGTAGGCATTGGTCTATTTCTTGTAGACATCACCGCAACCGATATGTTCCTGCTCGAAGGGTTTCACGTGTCTTAGCAGGGACAGCATGCCAAACACTATCCCAAGTGTACGCGTCATAACTAGAACTTACAAAGCCAAGACTCAGACAGAAGTGAACCACTGACAGAGCAACATTGATATAACTGTTTTACCGTAAGTAGCAGCAGGCAAATACGCTTCCACATGCCATAATGGCAACAGTGTGGAAGGGAAGCATCCTAAGGCAACGAATCTAGAGTGCTTGAGGGGAAGGAAGGCTGTTTCTCCGCTTTTCATACTTGCTAACGATGTGTTGCATCGCTGAAACCCACCTTACATCCATGATGTCGTACATAAGTTCAGGCTCGACATGTTGCTGCCATTGGATAGGGCTTGGACTACAAGAAGGAGATTGAGCCATGGGTAGAGGCAGTCCCTTCGAAAGCCATGCTCAACTGTGTTCTGCCATTGTTTTAGGTTATATATGCATCCATATGTGACAATCCTTACTGAAAGGTTATCTACGTCGACGAAGTAATATTTCATAACTGCCATTTTCCTGTCATGGGAGACATGATAAGGAACAATGTGTTGCCCGCCAGCGGGTAGATACCGTTACTGTACAATGGGACCGTGTTGCCAGGCTTAGGCATCCCTCTTCACTACAGCAGAGTGTGCTCTCTAGTAGTCGTCTGGGTTATCCTATTGCCGATACAGTGTGGTAGGTACCCGGTCGTTGACGATAATTATCTATTGTTTGCTAAAGCCCTATAACTTATGGGGAAACGTTGAAACTTTTTTTCTATTTAAACAATCCCAGCAACCATCTTCTTTCCATCTTTCGCAACTCCATACCCTCATTCGACAAATTTTCACCACACAGTCAGCACACATCCAATTCCTTTCCTACACCATCCTTCCTTTACCATCTGTACGCATTGGTTGAAACACCATGACTACTTCACGGGTGGAAAGTCTTACTCGCCGTGCTCTACTTGTCGTCACTAAGCTTTATGGCGCCAAGGGCCTAACCCCTGACGCCTACAAGAGCATCGTCGAGCTGCTCGGGCTCGGCGAGGACGACAGACTCACCCGTGCTCTACTAGTTGTCACTGAGCTACGTGGTGCTGGGGGCATAACCTTGGAAACATACAAGAACATTGTCATGCTTCTCGGACTCGACGAGGAGGGCGTTCCCTCGACCAATGGTGCCCCAGCTAAGCCAATGGCCAGTCAAGCATGCCTTACGAATGGCCAGGTTGATACTAAGCGTGAAACAACTGCTGAAGGTGGCTCGGGTGGGGAAGGCCATGAACCTGTAACGACTGCGTCTACCCCTACTGGCACCGGTGCTGGTACTGCTGATGGTACTACCTCTACTAACTTTGTTGGTACTGCTCCTGATACTGCTGCTGGTGTTGCTGCTAGTACGGCCGCTTCTAAATCTACTGGCATTGCTGCTAATACTCCTGCTACCACTGCTGCTGCCAATGCTGCTAGCTCTACTGGTACTTCTGACAGTACAGTTATAACTTCCAATGGCGTCGTATGTCCATCATATCCTTTTCGCTCTTTCCAACAGCAGTTCCATTTCCGCTCTTACTTTGTATGGACGACTGATCCTCACAGGGACCCAACCCTTGTGCTCCCGTCGCTGTGGTATGTGAGCAGGTTGGTGCCCCTACGATGGAGCCAGCCATTGGTCTTGATGAAGCCAAGAAGCTCCTAGCTGTTGCCCGCCAGAGGCGCCGAGAAGAGACTACTCGCAACCACGAGATCCGCGAAGCCATGGCGAACAACTCTATACCCGTACGGGAGTCCGCTGCTCCCGTGTTCGTTGATGAGGGAGCCGACAAGATACGAATATCAGAGTACCTCAAGAGGTGCAAGGAATTTTCGCCCTCCCACCGACATCACCTAGCCAAACCCGTCGAGCTCGTACTGGTAGCTTCAGACCTTCATGACATCCTGGTACAGACGCCTGATGGTGATATCGTCTGGAGACAGCCCGCCGAACTTTTCCGTCGAGCGGAGTCGATGCCACACGAACGAGCTCGACCTTCTTTTGACAAGCATTTCACCAAATGTGACGAAGAGGGTAGCTTCATGATTGACGACCATGGACACCCCGTCGTGATCCAAGAAACCATGCTAAAGAATACCGAACTCTCGAAGAGAAATGGAAGGGAGATAGTCGTGGCATCCAAGAACGAGGTCCGGCAGGACCACCGTCTAAAGAAGGACGGCGAGGTCATCATTCGCTGGACCGAGAACGAGATTGCTGTGCTCAAGCCCAACGGCGTCAGGGTTATTCGGCGAGCCCCTGAGCAGTTCATCCACAGTTACAACCTAGTCAATCCGACCGTCCCCGGGAAAGCTGACGACTGAGAGTACCACACATGCGACGCTGAGGGCTATCAACTGAAGGACGCTTATGGCCGAGAAGCGGTCTTGGCTGAGACCCTCCGCATCGTGGGCCCCTCGGTGCGGGCTGAGAAGCCCCGTGCCAAGAGAACCACAGCGTCTGCAAAAGAGTTGAAGGCAAGCATGCACAACCGGTAAAATTTTTGGGGGGCGGTCCGTATGGAGTGGAGATCGGCGCTCACGGAGTTACAGTGCGCACGGGGGAGTTATGGGATTACCTCAAAGTTACGAATTTCGGGGAAGCTGAGGACAGTTGAGATCTCCTGAACGGATGACAGCATTAAACCCGTACAGCGTGCATAGCAAGGCCGTAGAAAACCTCAATATGAATGGTATCACAGATATTAAATACGTGCTGCTATGGAAAACCAGCGATAATGGCCAATTAAACTGACTAGTAAAGCTCTTATAACTTCACCCTTGAAACTATTCCATTCAAGGTCAGTCAGCCGGAAGAGTAGTAGTTATCAGTTTATCTCCAGTTACGTTGCGCGAAATCCTGCGCGGAATCCTGCGACAATAGAGCGTCGACAAAGGAGGGTGGCTATCAGGAACGAGACTAAGACATCGCACAATTCATAAGTATTCATCCGTATCATGTGCCGGACGTATAGAATCATACCGTGAGGCGAATTTCCATTCGAAGCACCTTGCACACTTCATTATTTATACAGTAGCTGTCGCCATCTGGCTGCAGCATAAAAAGGGGGTCAGAACGAGACAAGTCATTTTCCTAACCTTTACTGTATTTCCACATATAAAGGCGATTTCGGAATCCCACAACGCGTGCCTCTACAATTCCTTCGAGTGAATCACCCCACAGATGTATCAGGAATATTTTTAGTGCATTGACTGGTGTCAATAGTCACTCAGCATCATATCTTGTACACAAGCACAACCATCTGAAATTCAGCAGTCCCATGCATGACCCTATACAACTGGTATGAGATACTGTTTGGACAACATCAATGCGGTACGATCCCGCGCTGATGCAGCGCATGCGATGGCTCGAGTTCAGAGCCAAGGCGGGGCCTGCAAAGACATCATGATACACAGCTTATGGTGAAACTTTCATAACAGGTACCGCCTCGATACTCAGCTGTATAGCCGGATCTGGACCGGAATATTCACCATAGAGCGGGTGAAGTATTTAGAGAAGTTCGGGTAGAGGACCCAGCTGGAGGCCCGCAATCGAAAGGAAATTGGAATAGCCGTGCAGCGCATTAGGGGAGTCAGCAAGGATATAATCGGACTCTAGAATGACGCAAAGCGCGTTGAGAAGCAACTTACCTATTTCAGCCTGCGTCATGAGAAAATTCGGAATCTTTGCTAGGCCCAGTCTAGACTCCCGGATTACTTTTACGCAATAGTTATTTCTCAAAAAGGCATGTTGTTCTGGGTAGACGGTTAGCTTGGGTCCTGACTGGGTCCAGCTGTGCTTAGATCGGGCTAAGACGATCACGCCTTCACGCACCAAAATTTGAACATGGGAAAAGTTTGTTTGACCGAGCGGGTAGACCCGCGCAGCCCGCGTAAGGGATCTGGCGATCACGTATGAAGGCGCAATCATGCGGATCCTTGCCGATGGTAACTAATGTCCTAGTTAAATACTAACGAGAAGCCCCATCGTTACAATTTGTTCCTGCATCACAGATATGAGCCTCTCTGAAACTGCATCGTCGTTTCTTGCCTCGAGTATTGGCTTATTAGGGGTGAACGAGTTTCGTGCTCCACGATAACTGTCCTCACAATGTTGGAAGCCTTCACTCCACGGACGTCCACCTCGAAGAAGGATGAGGACGCTGCCGCCAACTTCCCGGACATCCATGCTGGTAGGTAGTGCACTGCTACCCTTCACGACACATTCTCCATAATCTCGGTAGACTCGCTGACACCGAAGATACAGAGGAACTGCAGATTGCCCGCAACTCTAAGCGTCAGATCGGCATCTTCTCTGCCATTTTCCTCATCTTCAACCGCGTGATCGGGACGGGCATCTTCGCAACTCCTGGCGCTATCCTGTCCCTGTCGGGTAGCGTGGGGCTTTCTCTGTTCATATGGGTCGCGGGAATGCTCATCGCGGCGGCCGGTACCGCGGTCTACCTCGAGTTCGGCACTGCCATCCCTAAGAACGGCGGAGAGAAGAACTACCTCGAGTACGTATACCGGAAACCCAAGTTTCTGACGACGGGCTTGTATACCGGCTACGTCGTCCTGCTGGGCTGGGCGGCTAGCAACTCAGTTGTATTCGGGGAGTACATCCTCCACGCCGCCAATATCGAGGTAGATCGGTGGAACCAGCGCGGTATCGGATTAGCCTGCGTGACTGTGGCCTTCCTGATACACGGCTTGGCCTTAAAATGGGGGTAAGGGGGTTTCCTAAGTTCAGCCTTGTAGTCCACCTCACGAGTTCCGGGACTTAGCACTAACTTTAGTCCTACAGTCTGCGCCTACAGAACCTGCTCGGGGTAATCAAACTCATCATAATCTTAATCATCGTCGTCGCTGGCTGGGTCGCTCTTGGCGGGGGTGTCAAGCTCGAGAAGAAGCCAGACAACTTCACGAATGCTTTTGAGGGAACAACTGGCAGCGCTTACGGCGTGGTCACCGCGCTGTACAACGTTATCTGGTCCTATATCGGCTATAGCAACGCCAACTACGCCTTGAGTGAGACGAAGAACCCGGTCCGCACGCTGAAGATCGCGGCTCCGTCGGCCATCGCCATCGTCTCGGTCCTGTACATGCTGGTCAACATAGCATACTTCGCGGCGGTGCCTAAGGAAGAGATCCTCGAGTCCGGCCGCCTCGTCGCGGCCTCACTCTTTCGTAACGTGTTCGGCGAGCGCGCCGAGCGCGCCCTCTCCGTCTTCGTGGCCCTGTCGGCCTTCGGAAACGTCCTCAGCGTCATCTTCTCGCAAGGGCGCCTGGTGCAGGAGCTTGGGCGCGAGGGAATCCTGCCCTTCTCACGGTTCTGGGCCAGCAACCGGCCGTTCAACGCGCCGCTGGCCGGCCTCTTCGAGCACTGGCTCGTGTCAGTCATCATCATGCTGGCGCCTCCCCCCGGCGATGCTTACAACTTTATCCTTAATGTCATCTCTTACCCGCTGGCCATTGTCAATGCTTTCGTCGCTGCCGGCCTGCTGTACCTGTACCTGAACCGCAAGTCCTGGAACTGGGACCCCCCTATCAGCGCGACGCTTCCCGTCGTCGTCTTCTTTCTACTTAGCAACATCTACCTTGTTATCGCCCCTTTCGTCCCGCCTACCGAGGGCCAGAATGCGTACGAGACGCTGCCCTACTGGATTCACTGCGTCGTGGGATTCAGCATCATCTTTGCTGGCGGTGTGTACTGGCTCGTATGGGCTGTCATTCTGCCTAAGATTGGCAGGTATGAGCTCGTGCGCGAGACGAGAATTGATGAGATCGATGGGTGGGACAGGAATGTCTTTATCAAGCGACCATTATGACATCGTGGAGATGCTGAAACCCGCAGAGAGTTTTAGATAAAGGACGTTGGCTCCATCTCATCTTCAAGGAGCCATGTTCGGAGTTTCATAGAATATACCCCAGCTTAGTATTTACGTATAAAGTTAATTCAGTTATCCCTTCTCAAGGTATTTGAACCGACCCTAACCCGCCTGTGGGCCAAGCATCTGTCGATTGTGGGAGCGAGCAATCCTATGAATAAAAGATATTCCTGCGCAGCATACGAGAAGTTCAAACTTTCACAAAAAGACGAGACGGTAAAGGAAAGAACAGTGTGTTGAAGATGGAGGAAAGGTAGCCGTAATAGCATAGGGGCAAATCACAGTCTGTGGTGAGCTATGCAATCTGCAACTGGTGTATGCAAGGTTCGTTCCTCCATTCGACTAGGACAGAAAACTTATACCAGCTCGAACAATTCCTTGCAGTTATTGCGTTTCATTAATCACAAAGCATGACTACAGGCGGAAAATGGTTGGGGATGGGAAGTAGGGGAGGCGGGTTATCCCGATGCTCTTCATCTCCTTGGATAGCCGAGTCAAAGCACGATATGTTTCGCCAGCCCCTTTGTGAGCGCTGGGTCAGTAACCCCTCCAGGAATGGCGTGACGTTAGACCACCACCGAATTTCTCGTTCTATAAAGCTTTCATTAGGAAGTACTTTCACGTAAGCCTTCGTGAGTTCAAGCCGGAGGACTGGGCCGTTGTCGCCGATCTGGCTTGATATTGTCGTCTTGAATCTGGGTTCTAGGCAAGGATCGAGCGATTGAATGCTAACGGTTCGTCCTTACCTCTATGTACATGTTATATTGCCACGTACTGCAACCAACATGGCACATGTGCTACTACCCTTTTCGCGTTTCTCGACTCGCCTAGTTACTATCCAGTTAATTCGGATGGGAGCGAGCAGACATGGGAAGACACATGTTAATGCGGCTATCTTTTCAACCCGCTCTATTGGTAAAGCATGGCTAGACTTTTGGGCAGCAAGGCTTTGTGTACGATTACTGAAACGCTATAATGTTTGAATAGGGGTAAGCACGCTCTACACTAGTTGTGTATATATAAATGAGTATCCATCTGAGTCTTATGGCTAGGATAACCCCTAGGGAATAAAACGGCGTTTCAACTTATGTTCGACGTATCTAACGGTGGAATACGGATTTATATCAGTCTACAGTCGGCGTGATATCGCATTCCCAGGACAGGTTCGACGGGGCCTGACAGTTCCCCCATTCCTGGAGTTATTCCTGCCGCAAGCGACTCTGCCATAATGACGGCAATCATGCGGGCTGCTCTTGGTATTATTATTTCCTCTATGTTTAACATCTGTGTTAGACTGCCGTAGGGCATGAGAGGTTCCGAGTGTTGCCATATCTGCGCTTGCCCGGAGGCCCTTGAGGATCTAGGCGAAGATACCTGCCAGGATGATAAGCCTCCTCTCAAAATCGTCTGAACGCCGTTGCCAGAAATAGAACATAAATCAGCTCACTACGGGGCTGGATGATATCTTGATGAGTTGGAACGTCGGTTAAAGCATCTGTCTGCTACTTTTCTCTTATAGCCTGGCCTGGTAGGGGTGCGGGAAACGGCAGAAGAAATTGTAGTCCAAACCAAAGGGCATAAAGGACCGAGTCATCGCGTGACTTAACGAGGTTCTACCCCAATCTAATACGGAACTTGGATTACTTAAAGGTAGCTAGCTGACTGCAGTTATGTAGCCATAAGGGCGTGGGTTGGAGTAAGAAGTATCCACCTTTTACCGCTGTGGCAGTCAATGAAGGCTTTCCCAACCCAGACTGCCTACAGTAACCGCGTGTAAATGTTGTGCTGACTGTTTGACCTGTGGCTGTGCGGCGCCTTCACCAAGCACTCGGAGCATCATAAAATCCATTCGGAGCAGGGTTGAGGCTCTGCGCGTCTAGCATCGAAACAGCAATCGGCTTTCGATACGGCTATCGTACAACTTCAAGATACGACCTAGTGCACAACTATGTCTACGTCGAATGCTTTCGTGTAATAGCTACACACCATCACATTGCCCTCAAGCTCCGCAGACCCGCGTTAGTACCGCCGTAGTACCGCCGCTGACCCAAAAAAGGTACCCAAGCCTATCACGCCCTCATGCTTCTAGAGCCTGCCACAATCGATCTTCACATACCAAGCAGCAGCTAGATGTCTCTTATTAACACGTTGAATGGTATACAATGGGATATGAGACGCCTTAGATATAAAATGGGGTCGGCGGCTTTGGGCATAGTAGGCGTGGTAGCAGACGGCGGCATAATGGGTGCTTCAGTTTGGCCTCTAAGAGTCATGGAGGGTTTGGATCGTTCATGTAATTAATGAAATAAGTACGGTAGAGCAGAGCTGTGATAGTGGCTATGCTTGGCAAGGCACTACGCTATCCAGGGCTGCATGCCGTTCTCTGTCACCGGCAAGAATCCTTATAACTCTTCGCAATCCCACCCGTTCCAGGCGTTCACGGCAAGAGTGTTGCCGGAGTAGGTTGGCCGTCCTCCCTGCTGCTGGTGGCGAAGCTTCGCCTCTGTTAACGCCTTCCGCTGACACATGTAATCGAGGCTAGGTGAAGGCTCTATTCGTCCAACTCTTATCCAGCAAGTCCGAGACGGTGCTTTACAAGCGCTCGCACCTGTACCCCCTACGAGCTAAAAGTGCGAGGATCGGGTTATTGGACGTTCCGCAGGAGAGCCTAGAAAGGGATGATATCAAACCGTTGGAGTTCAAAACTAAGGAAGGTGGCTTGTAAGTCGGCTCCCTATAACGTCACCATATACTGCCCAATGGTTTCTAGGGCTATAATTGACGGTAGGTTTGGTTTCAGGATGCTCAAAGGGGTTACGATTGAACGACTACTGTGCATCTGTGGGTTGCTCGTGTTGATTGGAAAATATGGCCCAGCATAGGCAGATCATGCCGGCTCTAGAGAAGGTGGCGGGAAATAGACATTTGGCTATTCGAACGAATATTCGTGTACGTCGCCCCAGCAATGTTAAAAAAAATAATGCCTGAACGTTGCAGCATCAAATCCTGAGATACACTTCTAGAAGAATTGTTCTCTAAATTTCTAACATGTAGCAGGTCGTCACCATCCTTGATGTACGCACACATAGCGTTACACGTTATCGGGTCGTGGGTGTTTGTGCTCTCGGTTGGGGCAAAGGTGGTAGAGGAGTCGTACACGAGGTTGTGGCAGCGGGGAACAGGGCAGTAGGGCTCTGTGCGTCGACGTTTGCGGGAAGGAGACATAATGATCAACTGTAGCAGAATCTGAGAGTATTTATAAGCTGCTAGAGTCTCTACAATTCAATCTACATGCTTGTCCGACTATTCGTTCCACTAGACACTCCAACAATTATATTCTCTTGCCTTTCTATGCCGCGAGTCAGCGGTCGGGGTCTGCCTTGTGATCCTTCCACTATGCGCGCTCTCACCTGTAGATTTCCATCCAGTGGCTTTACTCCTTGTCCTGGCAGAATGTGATGCGATTCCCAAACGGATCAACAACCGCCATCTCCTTAGCACCAGGCGCTGAACCTTCCTCGATGCCCGGCCTCATGTACCGATATGTCTTGGCTTGCAGCTCGCCATAATACGCTACTAGTCCCTTCATCGCCACCCGCACGTGGACGCCGGGACTGCCGTCGCCGTGGTGCTCGCTCAGGTGCAGCACCAGCCCGCCCCTCGAGACCTGCCGATACAGAGGCGCATTGTCGTCAAACCTGTGATCCCAGTCGACCTTGAAGCCAAGGTACCCGAGGTAGAACTCGTCCGCCTTGGCGATGTCAAAGACGCGGAGGATTGGGATGACGGATTGGAACTCGATGGCCATAATGCCTTTGCGTGCACGCCGTATGGTTGACAAAGCGGGCGCAACTTGTAGTGTCGGCACCTTTGTAGCCGAAATCTCAAGAAGAGGTTAGACTGCCAAGAGCCGTAAAATATGTGATCTGGAAGATGAGAGATGGGATATTACTAGTTGAAGGGTCCATAAGAAACAACCCGAAGGGTCGCTCCAAAGAAACAAAGTACAGAGTTGTTTAGGAAGGAGACAGTTTAACTCTCGCAGACAATTTGTATTAAGGGAAAAGCATTACTTATACCTCAACGCCAAGGTTTCGAACAGCAGGCAGCAGTGGTTCTGTAGCTACGTCTGTAATCGAAGCTGCTTTTCCAAAGTTATGTTTTTGATATCCGATCGTTGTCTACGATTCCTGAATGACGCAAAGTCTTAAGTCACAACTACACTATTTCCCAACCCACTACTAGAAAGAAAAGTATTTAGTTTCTTCCCATCGTGTTAAGTCTTACCACTGCCCCCAATCCTATGCCGGATTAACCGATATTCCGAGCGCTGGTACAGCCTGTACAGCCACAAATATTATCATAAATTACTGTATCACGCTTATAGAAGCTTAATGCGACAACCGATTTTGACTCATAACTGGGAATCCGGAATCCGGAATCCGGTAGTATGGCGGGGCAGACTTGCAATACAAATTCCCCAAAGCTCCTCACTCTAGACACAGGAGCGGCAGTTATTTCACAATTATTACAGTGATCAATATGGAACTTCAATTCTTCACGCTAGACGTTTTCACCAACACCCGGCTGGAAGGCAATCCCCTCGCCGTAGTCTCAGTCCCCTCGACCCTGAAAGAGAAGCTGTCGCAGGAGACGAAGCAAAAGATCGCAAAGGAATTCAACCTTTCTGAAACTGTGTTCTTGCACGAGGGCAGCAACGCCGACTCAACGGAGCGTCACATCGATATTTTTACAATTGAGAGCGAGCTTCCTTTTGCCGGACACCCCACCATCGGGACGTCTGTCCTGGTAAAGTACCATTTACACCCCTCCGTCAACACGCTCGTCGCGAAGTGCGGGCCTATTGGTCTCGAGACCGGTGCTGGGGACTACATCCGCGCCAAGATTCCACACGATGTGCATCTACACGCGAAGACGCTGGGCGACGTCGTGGGGCCGGACCATCCCTGCTTATCGCCGCATCAGGCGGTTCGAGAAGCGGAGCTGAGAGCCCCCGTGTTCAGCATCGTCAACGGCATGACCTTCGTGCTGGTGAAGCTGCCATCTCTAGAGGCGCTCGGGAAGGTGCAGACGACGCAGGTTAATTTCGAAGAGCTCAAGGAACCCTTGCTGGACGAGGGATGGCGGGATTCCTTCGTGGCCCGGTATTACTACGTCGATATGGATGTCAAGGGCGACGAACGGCGCCTGCGCACCCGGCTGGTGGCGCTGGGCTTTGAGGACCCAGCCACGGGAAGCGCGGCCACCGCTCTTGGTTCGTTCCTGACGCTGACGGAGGAGAAGAGGAGCCGGAAATTCGAGATCACTCAAGGTGTCGAGATGGGAAGGAGAAGCATTATCAGAATTGAAACCACAATAAAGGAAGACAGCGAGCGGGGCAAGGTGAACTTGCACGAAGTGTGGCTCGGCGGAACAGCGGTTGTGGTTATGAAAGGGACTCTGAAACTGGATCAGTGAAGTCGAATCAGTGCAGTTGAAGCCAAAAGATATTGGGTTGAGGAATGGGACTATGGCCGAAGATTGGTCAATGTTGGGTATATGGAGATATGTGGTTCTTACTATTGGAATAAACTATCTAGCCCTTATATCGTAGCAGATAACCAAGGGTGATCTGGGTAACCAAGTTGTATTACAAGCTGATGATTATCTAGACTATAGGAGAGGTAACGAATGTATATATACCCTACTCATTTTCGCGAACTCACTGTCGCTAGTACCGGCTCACCTGGCTCACCTGCGCAGCCACAGTGAGCCCCGTGTATTCAGGTGAGCTGGTCACGTAATCCTCTTGGCACCGGTCAGGGTCTGTCGTTTCGTACGGCCGACCGTCTGGAATGAGCCAAGCGTGTTGGTTCATAACAGTTAAGCAGTTTAAATAAGTAAGCTGGACGTTTTATATAAAAAGGACTGGGGATAATGGCGAGCCCTACGGCATGCCGCACCGGTACCTGCCTGTCCGATAGAAAGAAGTCCGTAAGCCATTCTTTCCAGTAGCCCCACCCCTACGCCGGGTTTTTCCCTCCACCCAGATCCTATAGTCGGGCCGGCCCCTGGTTCTGGCACAGGCTGGTTTCGCAGGATATTATGATCCATCCCCGAAGAGCCACGAATCCTACAGAGCCAGTGAACCTGTATACGTTAATGTAGGGCGCGCATTGCGACGTTGCTGGACTACATGGAGGGACCAGCGCCGGTTCTGCTTTCCCCGGGTATCGTTCCAGGTCCGGGGCTATCAACCCCGGCAGCAACGTAGGTGGTTTAGACCTTAAGCTCAGCTTCCGCCGGACCGACCGCCGCGTCTGTCCTCTGGAGCCCCCTAGAGCTTCGTCTCTAGGGACTACGGCCCACCCCCTATAGGCGGGAGCTTCCCGTTGGCACAGTGAACTGTCACTGGCCCGACACGGTCTCGCACATGCCCTTTTTCCCTTCTCACGGCATGCACTACCCACCTCCACGCTCAGGCCTGCGGCGTAGCGGGATCGGCACTTTCGGGTACGTTCCTTAAAGGTGCTGGCTTTATAGCCCATTGCGCGAGGTGTGCAGACAACACCTTACTTCTGAGCTCCCGCGCCATTTGCCAGCGGCGTCTAGACGGTCGCGAGGGACCCTGTCCCATTGGTCAGGTAGGTTTCAGACGGATATGCCTCGCTGTTGATCCTATCCCCATAGGTGCGGAAGGGCGCACCAACAGAGCGTTACGGACCGGGAAATTTGCCCCACCGCAGAGTTTCCCTGTCACCAGTAATCCGTTCATTATACGACTTACGTACGGCAAAGAACAAATGGAGGGTTGACTTCACGATTACAGCTACTTAAGTAGCTCCTAATAAGCATGGATCCAGATCAGTCATCGCCAGGGGTCGAAGCAACTCCACGGAAGTCCATACAAAATATAGTAAAACGATGTACCTTTAAACATCCACTAACGTCCACAGGTGGCCATCCATATGGAGATTTCGCCGGCTTCATCCATATATTTTGAGGTGGCGGCGAATGGCCGTCAATCAACTCCATAAGAGTAGTTAGTAGACTAGATTGCGTTGCTTCGACCTCTGGCCATCGCCCTCCAACGCAAGCGAATCAAGCTAAACATTGGAGCCAGCTTGGTCAGTAAAACTAGTTGAAATACCAAGGGAAAATGCGGAAGTATGCCGTTCAATCATTACCCTCACGCTGAAGTCCTCGGACAATATGCTTTGCTGGCGCCCTCTCACACAGCGTACTCCCAAGGACAGCTCCACGGACCAATAGGGATTGCGGGTCCAACCAAAACTATCGAAGTTCATGCAGTGATGTTATCTCCCATCGAACGATGAAACGCATCAGGACCATCTTAAACATACCCGTAAGCTCTGTTCGACATGACTATGAGCTTCAATGCCTCACTACGCGCGATTCTTTCGGAGGCATGTTCCTCGATGTTGGACGAACTGTATACTTAATTACCAACTGCAACTACAAGAATTAGTTTGTCGAACCAGGATGCAATACGTAGGCGATAATAATAATAAAAATACTCGCAAAGGCTACGTGATGAAGTGTCTGTATGAGAGCACTGTGCCAAAGCTTCTGACTACTTAAGGACCTACCTAGGAAGTAGGTACTGTTGCGCTGTCCTCTATTGCAACATGGCCCACGTGGTTATGTACAGTAAACATCATACCCACACCACCCGGCGACTCTTATTTCTAGCAGAATCCCTTTGCTCAACTCGCTTCCCAGCTCAAAAACGCCATGGTATCACGCAAGCAGCAGTTGATTGAGAGGAAGGCAGTGGGAGATGTTCCTTGGAGCAATACCAGTAAACTCCGAGCTGCGAAATGCGGTGAGGGCTGCGAAGATGGACTTTCCCGGCGAATAGGGTGTCACTCCAGTACGATCGAGCGCAAGCCGCAGGAAAAATACGATGCGAAAGGATTAGAATACGTCACGCCCAGTCCACCAAGACCGCCAGGCTGAAGAGCTGGGTCATCAATCGCAGGGTGGAGTGGTGGGCCCCCATACAGAGAGTATGCATTATTCCGCCCAGACACAGAACGCCTGGGAACCGCTCGACACTGTCCATAGTAAAGATGGTCTTGCCGCACCTTCCAAATACAAACGCGGGCCTCTACAGGCCGGGATTACCCAGTCCTTCTACGCGAGTCAGCATGCTAAGGAGCATCCCTGCCCCTATAGAAGTAGCAGATGTCTGCTACAGCTTTCTTAGGGGTGAGAGCGAGGGGAAATCATTGTCATGGAAGGCGCACTTACTAGAGTGGGAGGCTTGAAGAACAGGTTTGACAACCTTGTGGGAAGATTCGGGAACCAAATGGAGAATACTGAATAAGAAGCAAGAAGAAATAAGCAGAGGGATACGTCCCAGTAGTTCTCCCGTGCACGGGTTTCCCAATCGAATCGTCACAGGTAGAGCTGTTGTTTCAGTGGCCTGTAATGGAATGCTTAGATCCGTATTTATCATACTTCCTCTGGACATGCTAGGAACCGATTCTGAAATAGCCATGGCTCGGGAATAGCCATTGTTATGCTTTGGCAATTGATGAACATGGTTCAAGACGTAGACGCCACAGGATATCCGCGTAGACTGACGGGTTGCTTGCCGATTCTCTGAGTTACTGTCGGAGAACATGAGTAGACCCCTACCCAGCAGGTTTTGGCTTTCTATGATGCGGAGGAATATGCCCTACTGTAAGAATAATACTGCATCATCCGGAGTAGATCACTGCTGTGAGCGCATCTAGAACAGCTAAGCTGGCTAATCGGCACGGGAGCCCCGGACCGGCCTCTCACATCAGTAACTAACGGGCCCAAGGTAAAGAGACACGCGGTGTTCCATATAAGCAATGCCCACAAGGCATACCAGAATATGACGGGCTGAGAAGCTCGAGCTTGCAAGTTGCTCTTAGGTCTCGGCTAATGACGTGAGGCGTACAGGGGTGGACTACCGGGCTAGGAAAGTTGTGGAGGAAGCAAGCCTGCAAGAGCCCCTGGCTAGCAACGCTTTGGTGGAGCCCAATGACGCCAAGACCCACATTGACGGCTCTGGCTATTATAACCCAATGGGCATACTACCAGGACTGCATCTCATGAGCAACAACGCATATACATCTATAGGAGCATCCTTTCCCTGGCATACACCAGAATCATAAGAGCTTTTGGGCTTCACGAGTGCCCCAGAACCATCCTTTATCTCGATAACTTCCTCCCCTTTATAGCCCATCCTGTGATTAGACGCCCCTTCCACATAGCCAGTGCTCGGAAGCTGTGATTCCACTTTCGAAAACTAGTCCAGGCTGGACGCAAACACTCTTATCGTCCTTTCTTCATTCTATAACAGGACTACGGTGCTTCGTCTTATAATTTGCGTCACCAGAATCCTCGTCGATGACCATGCGCCATTCTATTATCAGGCTTGCTGGACTACTCACCCAGCTATTAGTCATGAGGACCCAGAGGTGCTCAGCTATATCACTGTATTCCACCTACAAATTCAACCCTCTTGAGCACTTAGCGGGAGTGGCACCCTACTTTGAGCCTCAAGACCCACCAGCATCTCCGAAGTCTCCTCAGGGATGCACACCGGTCCGGGCAGCGTACCTGTCTCGTCATGCCGCTATCTACGCTAACGACTACGACTTCGAAGAGTACATCGAGCCATTTGTGGAGAAGCTAGAGAACCACACGGGAATCGACTGGTCGAAGATCCCGACTCTGAACTTCCTCCGAGACTGGGTAGCACCCATCACGGAGGCCGAGCAGTCACTCCTGACGCGCTTTGGCAAGCTGGAAGCCGCGCAGCTCGGTGTCGCACTTTCTTTCCGGTATCCGAACCTTAGACTCCCGTCTCGCGTCTGGACATCGTCTGCGGAGCGAACTCTCGAGTCCGCTGAGGCGCTGGTGCGCGCCTTGACAAAGGAGGAAGACCATATTGACGTCGTTAGCATCTACGAGTCGGAAGAAGCCGGCGCCGATAGCCTGACGCCGTACAAGAGCTGCCCGGCTTATTCGTCGTCAGCCGGCAGCGACCAGTCGGAGGTGTACCGCGATATCTTTACTAGGCCTATCATTGAAAGATTGAATGCACTCGCACCAGACTTCAACTTCACTGCCAATGATGTATACGGCATGATGGAGCTCTGCGGTTACGAGACGGTCATCCGCGGCAGCTCATCCTTCTGCGATCTTGATCTGTTCTCCCCGGACGATTGGCTAGGTTGGGAGTACTCGGCTGACCTCCAATATCACTACAACTCGGGATATGGGTTCGACGTATCCGGGCCTGTTGGACTGCCCTGGTTGAACGCCACGGCTAACCTCCTTCTCAGTGAAAGCTCAGATGTGGAGGACCTCTACATCAGCTTCACGCACCGAGAGCTGCCGCCGATGGTCGCCGTGGCCATGGGGCTGTTCAACAATTCCGAGTTCGGCGGAAGCGAGGCTACGGTGAATGACACCATGCCCCTGAACAAAATCAACCATCGCCGCGTGTGGAAGAGCTCGCATATCTTGCCCTTCCTAGGTAACATTGCCATAGAGCGACTGAACTGCACCGGGAGCTACGGCTACGACAACGGCGAATACTACCGTGTCCTTGTAAACAGTGCACCACAGCCACTTCCGGGCTGCGCGGATGGGCCGGGTACGAGCTGCTCCAAGGATGGCTTCGAGAGCTATGTGGAAGACAGGCTCCGGATGTTCTCTGGCTTCTCCGAGAAATGCGGAGTCGCCTATAAGAATACCACGGATGAGCTGAAGATCTACTCTGCTCCCCGTTCAGGGAATGGTACCAAGGTTGGAAAGAGATACGCAGTGTTTCCAGAATAATCATGTCCTAACCTAATTATCATCCTTTCTTAATCATAATTCTTAATAGGAGATTAATTACCGCTCCGTTCATATGATACTTCGACTGAGACCCTGAGCTAGGTGTCAGTCACAATACGTGAGTAGCGTACATGGCAATGTATACACGGAAGATGTGGGCCGTCTTACCCCTATTCTGAAACAGTATGTTTTCGTCAGGCGTGACTTAGCCGAGAAGACGTAAGGTAAGGGGATATGGGCGATATGGCTGCTTGACAGCGTTTTTCGTAGCCGTCGACTGTCTATTTAGGGTAGGATTCCAGCAGTATGCATTGCATATAATAAGACTCGAGAGGGAAGTACTGACCGCCGGTAATACCAGCTACAAGTACTAGCAAACTTGTGTACAGCCGAAGATTAACTAGGTAGACGTCGTAATGAAGGTATTTGCCTCCGGGCATTGAGAAATGATATGTCGTAGTTTTCAGTATTGCTATCGGCAGCTCTTCTACAGTGAAGATGGCTGTAAATTGTGGTTGCGCTTTCCAAAGCTGCTTTGCAGTATAGAGTCCGACCGAACCGTTGACCTGGTGAGGATGATAAGCGCTAGCCATGCTTCTGCTAGTAAAAGTAGAGAGTCAAAGCAAAAATCAATGTGATCAGTTCGGACAGGAAATATTGGTTTCAATCAGATTTCAAACCATGAGACACACTTTTCATTAATCCCGCATACATTTTACAGATACCTATTTTAAACGCTCTTGGTTGACATGGCTACCCCTTTGTCTCGGTGTGTTCATCTCGCCTTGGATTTGGGCGGCGATGGGCGGGGTTCTCCATCATGCCGCAGTACTGAACATCCAACACGTGTACAGAGATACCCTCAACCAAGAATGACTAGGCTTGTCCAGAAAAAGTAACATACTTCAGGGGGCAGCAGCTGAGGCTAGGAACATCGACGCAAAGTAAGGAGGCTTGCATCTTGTACTATCCACCAACTACACACTGACGGCATGGCGAGTGGCGGAAGGGGTTCTTCTTACAGCTTCCAGAGGACTCTGGCTACCTAGACTGGTCCGATTCCTGTTCTCTCATGCTGGTCCGGCCGGTTCGGACTCGATTAAAGAATGGACCGGGGTACGCCGGAATCCAGAGACTACCTAGATATCGAACATCTCCGTAGCGCATATTCTACATCTATATGTAGCATCAACATAGCGCCATGTTTATATTCATTATACGTCCGGCTTCCAAACCAGAATATAAGTTGCGATAAGAACACTGCTCACTATGCGTTTTCCTTGTCCTGCACCGCAACATGCTTGGCGATGTCAGGATGCTGCTTCCTTACCTTCTTTACAACAGCTACTTATCTTCTACACCGTATGGGCTTGTCGCCATCCAGCTTATCCGCCGTGATGGAATAACATTCAGAAGAAGTTCGCAGTGGAATGTCTTCAACTCGGGTCTCTCTACTGTCTCTATCTTCTCCTATTCAAGGCCGAGATCCCCTCCCAAATACCCCGCACTGTGAATCTGTCCAATATTACGATGGTTGGACATATCACATGCCACCCCTTTGTTGTTTACATGCCGAAGTGTAGGCGTGCATTGTCCTTTCCACAGACGCCAACTTGCCGTGTTGTACCCTGAGCGTTGATAATCGTTGCCGCGCCGGAGATGGAGACACGAGGCTCAGTAGAGGCTCCCCTTGCCACTGAACTATATCTCAGTGATATCCGTGGGGTGCGCAACACGCGAAAAATAGGCGCTTCCTCCCACTTTCATTGGTCCTATTGAATCCTCCCCGCAAGCCACACTCCAAAAAGCTCCGACCGGTTCCTATCAGGCAGAAAGGTATTACCATGACCATAACCGGATATCTTCAGCAAGCTAAGAGGACCAGAGCAACTTCGGCAATCTCACAAAACCTGACCTGGCAAGCTGCGTAAGGGAAATTCCTTGTCAGCCAAATTGGGCCATGTGATAAACACTTGGCGGCTTCCAAGAAGCACAGATCGGATGGTCTAATAGGCCTTGGCCATCTCCGACCTATCTGTCTCGTCCCAACTTAGAGAAAGAAAGCTTTGACGTCGGAAGCCGCTGATCATTGCCAAACACAACGCGCTTGATGAATGCTCTGGCGCGGGATAATGGCATCATAAGGTTGAGAAGACAGGCATGTGTTGAGCGATTCTCGGTCAACGCGCCGCAGACGGATCCTTATGCTAAAAGAGGAAGTTGGCCTCTTTTTGATAATGCTACTGTACTGCATGCTAAACTCCCAACCATTGGGTCGCATACAACGGCCTGCTGGCATATAGGCCCCCGTCAGATCCCTAGCTAGTGATAAGACTTCTCCCTTTGCCCACCGCTCAGATCTTTCTAGTTGGGACGAGGATCTTTGTCATAGTTCGAGATGCGGTTTCATAAACAGTTGTGCTTACTATACGTGACAGCCCAGCAGCCAATCTCAGGGTTATCAGCTCGGTTAAATAGCCTATTGGTAAGCCTTGAGGACTATGGACAATTCACAGGCACGGACATCAACGCAACACTCAGTGGCTCTCCGCTGCCCTCAGTAGTAGATGCATGGCTTGGAATGCAATATGCGACACAGCCGGTGGGTGAGCGCCGTTTCGCAACCATTGATTGGCCGGAACCGTTCGAAGGTGTGAAGGAGGCGACGAGGTACAGCAAGCAATGCATTCAAGACGTACGAACGCCGCTGGAAGAACAGGACGAGGCTTGTCTCACATTCAACGTGTACCGGACTCACGGTGTCTCGTTCGATGAGAAGCTACCGGTCCTGGTTTGGATTCATGGCGGCGCCTTTCTCATTGGCGGCTGGGACAAATTCGATGGACCATCTTTTGTTGCTTCATCCCCGGCACCCATTGTGGTTGTGACCTTCCAATACCGACTCAACTCATTCGGTTCTCTGCCTTCGCGGCTATTCGCTGACAAGGGGTTGCTGAACCTGGGCTTGCGCGATCAGCATTTCTTCCTCAAGCAGTTCATCCAGAGGCATATCTCCTCATTCGGCGGAGACCCAAATATGGTGACGCTCGGCGGCCGCTCAGCAGGGGCGTATTCAGTTGGGTTTCACTACTTCCACAATTACGGCGAGGATGCCGACGCGCCCTACTTCGCCCGTGCCATTCACCAGTCTGGCGCTGCGACTTCGCGGGGTTTCCCTAATGCCACGTCTCCCCATTACGTGGATCAATTTGAAGTATATACAGCCTATCTCAACTGTACCGAGGGCGACGATGAAGAGATTTTGGCTTGTCTGCGCGCTGCCAATGTTTCTGATATTAGAGACGTCAGCCTGAAGCTGTACTATGATTCTGTGGAGACGGAATCGTACCCATTCCAACCTGTTCAGGGGGGGCCGCTCTTGGAGAAATTTGGCTCTGAGTCTGGATACGACGGCACCTTCCACAAGCTCCCGGTAATAACTTCCACGGTGACGGACGAGGGCATATTGGACGTGCCAGGGACCCTCGAGACAAATGAAGACTTCATCAGTTACTTCAGCGGAGTATCTCCGAAGCTGACCGACAACGATCTTGCACTATTGGGCGGTCTTTATCCGGATCCGGCGGTGGTGCCGGGGTCCCCATTCACGAATTCGCCCAACAGCACGCAGCTCAGCCGGGTATCGGCGGCGTATAGCGACTACGTCGCCATCTGCCCCGGCCAGGAGACCGCCTACCGGGCATCCAGGGAGGGCGTGCCCACGTGGAAGGTCCGCTTCAACACCAACGACTCGTGGCCCGCATGGCAAGGCATCCCGCATGGTGCAGATGAAAGATACACCTGGAACGAGCCGCAAGTCCAGTATCCGAGGGCGAGTTCAATCTACCACGCCTACCTGGCGAGCTTCGTCGCGACGGGCGACCCGAACACCCTTCGATATCCGGGGTCTCCGAAGTGGCCAAGGTACGAGCCTTCCTGGTCAGAGAAAGAGATGGACGGGGCGCCGCCGCGCCAGCTTGTCCTTCAACTGCGGGGTGAAGCCGCTGTTGAGTTAGATAATATCCGATGGGATGCATGCCAGTATTGGAGAGACCCGGAGAGGGCGCCGCGACTGAATAAGTGACATTACCCTGAAGGCGTGGCTTACGGACTCCTGAGTGGAACTGTCGAGAGAAACTGGCAACTTTTTCAAAGCATATGTGCCTACTTGATGCCTGTCTCGTTAATGTTATTCAAATGGGTCTAACACTTTGAGATTCGATATCAGCCATACTGCCAAGGAGAGATTGTAGAGCGTGTATATGTTATACAAAATTTACACGGCTAGACTACCATGAACTCCCACAAATGCATGATGTACTTATTTCATTGGTCGACATGCGAGAAATGCGCCGCGTTATCAAGCTTGGCCCATTTCATCTTCTGAATATGGTTAAAGAATGGCTGCATTGCCACGTCCTGAGCCTCGCCCTCAGCTCCGTTGATCAGGAGCGTGGGGACGGGGATCTTGCTCAATAGGGGCACAGAGGTCCAGTCACGAAGTGAGCCGGAGATGTAAAGCTCGCTCGGGCCATACCTGCCGCATCGTCAGCTCAGCTCGTTGTGGATCAGCGTAGCGCATTCTACGCACATTGTACGTTAGGTGATTGCGTCCCTCGCGAACCAGTCGAGGGCAGCTGTGACCTCCACAGGCGGCCATGGTCTCGCGAGGCTGAGATGCCTCTCGTAGGATACTCTGACGGCGGGCTCGCACTCCGGGCTCACGAAGTTCTTGTCTTCTTCCGCGCGATCGAACACCTCCCTGCCGTTTTCCCTGAGCTTGTTGATCCTGACGCGCCACGCGTCCATGCTTGCCTGGCTGTTGGAAATCACCAGACGCCGGAGGTTGGCAGAGCCCGAAGGTGTTGCTGCCCAAACGGCAGCGAGCATCCCGCCCCAAAACTGCCGGTATACGTCGATGGGCAGTTCTTTCAAGCCGAGGTGAGATACCAGGTTGACAAGCTCATCCCTGAACAGATCGACCATTCAGAAAGCTTCGTCGCCAGCTTTATTCCGTAGATGGGTCGAGCGCCTGTTTCCGATCTGGTCGCAGGATACAAGTGACATGGAGGGAATCGGGTCTGTTAACGGAAGGATGTATTCATGACACGCTCCGGGGCCACCATGCAGCGCAATACAGGGTGTCTTGGACGACTTGAGGTCGCCGAAGACCTTGTGCCAAGTTTTGCACGGCTCAGGTAGACCTGTGGCATTGAACTCGACGGTACCTTCCATCGTGAATTGAAGCACGATTACAATTCTTTTGATCGGTGAAAAGTCCGAAAGTTATCGATGATAGAGAACAACCTATACAGGTTGGCAAGCTTTGTGGTATGTCAATTATCTGTAAACAAACGATACCCACCTCATTCCTTACTTCTTGGATTGATGCTTCCGCGTATAGACTATATGCATTATGCCCGAAGGCCCTGCCGTCGGTCTACTTGGAACTATATAGACATAGCAAGAGGAGATGCAGCCGGGGTCCGGGCGCTCACCCCAGACCTGGACATCCGCCACAGACAGCCACAGACCTAGAGTTGCGTCTAATATTCCACGGTGGTCTGTTAACAGTTGACAGATGCTTACTCTACCATACGCACCGATTTTCAGTTTAAGAAGGAGTTGAATGTACACGTTTTTAGACCTGAGTAGCCGCTGTTGCCTCCGAAGCGTCGATTATACGGAGCGATTCCGGATTACCACGAACATCCTCCCACTTTCATTACTCCGCAGGTTGACTGTTGGCGACGAATAGTAATGCTGCTGCTAGAGACCAAGAGACAAATCTTGTGCTTGTTCATCACAAAATCTTTAAGGGCCTTGTCTCCCTGATTAACATCTATCCAAAGCTCAATAATTTTTACGCAAGTTCTCAATTTCGCTTCTGTTATAGAAGTGGTCGCGGTATCCAGCTCTAAAACTCGCTACATAAATGTTTGTCGCAGTCAGCAGGGACGGCCCCTGCGACCTGTTCGGGCTGCTCGCTAAGATATTGGCGGACGCTTTGAGTGAAATCCGTACACATTGTATGCGACCGATATTGACCCCTGATCTGTGCCTCGGCATGTGCACAAATGGATCTCCTGGCAGCAAGCTTAATACATCCATAATCCTAAGTAAACAAGGATGCCTTTCTCCTCCCGCACTGTGTACAAACCCGTCGCTTTAACATTGGCGGAGCGAGTTGCGCAGCCTACCGTGGTGTGCGCAAATAGCATATCTCAACCTGTGAAAACACGTTACTCCTCAAATATCTATCCGTACATTCCTACGCCATTTGGTTACTGCATTTTCCACTCGCCCAGTTAAAAGCCATCTGCAGACACCCTAGTCTCTGGCCGGGCCGTTGGCAGCGTAAGAATCTGCTGCCTCCTGCAGCTGCGGCGGGCTCCCGCCGGAATGTCTGGTACCGCCGTTGAGTATTATTTGGCCCCCACAGCCACCGCAACCAACACTGCGGGTACGGTACCAACCGAACTGGTTGATATTCGGGTCGATGATGGGAAGAATCGCCATAGCGCCCGCTGGTGGGTGCATTGTCCTGGTTAGTTTCATTATCAGAGCAGCGATGGCTGTGGCTATGGAACGGCAGCCTAGCTCTGCTGTGGTAGAGCTGCATCGTCCACCGGGTCATGCAGTTGGAACACGCGAGACATGATGCCCTCCACGAGCCCGCTGATGAAGTGCCCGGCAAGCACGGCCCAAGGCCGCACTAGAGGAGGACTCAATGACGCCGTAGCACAGAACAAAAAGGCTACGGCAGATGCTCCCTAAAACATGTAAGCTGACTATAATCGAGCTAAGTCGCCGGCTTTGGGCCGGACCAAGGAGGAAGCAATAAAATGAACTCGCCGCCTGGAATGTGGAGTGTTGGGGGTCCCCCCGGGGGAGGGGGCTTACTTATGAATTGACAGATTCTAATTTTAGGTTTTGTTACAGAGAGCGACGTGGGCGACGGTAACAGTCGATGTAACACAAATAACGTGATTCTTAGAGACCCTTCAGTAAGACTTCAAATACAACTTCATGTATAATGCCGATTTCTATTCTTTTCGCGCTTCAAGGCCTCCACCAGAACGTCCCCCGGAAATACTGTCGACGATGGAGGAGCTAATGCAGAAAGCCATGCAGCAGGCTATAGCCCTGAAGATACAACCGGATTCGATCCCATGGAAACCTGATGAACCGTGGGCACAGCCTTACTATTCGTGGAACACCGACAAAGAAGAATGGCAGCCTATCAAGCCATCTGCATCACACAGCAGCGACCAAACGCACTATACTGGTATTACCACACTAGCTTTATATAGCTGGAATATCGACTTCATGCTGCCATTCCCGGAGACGCGGATGGATGCGGCGCTGGCCCATCTGGAGGAGCTCACGGCTCAACTGCTGTCGACTACACCCACCGCGGTAGGGATAAGCCTACAAGAATGCGTCCCATCCGACCTCGTTGCCATCAGCCAAAAGCAGTGGATCCGGGACAGGTTCTACATAACAGACATCGACGCCTCTGCCTGGGCGTCCGGGCTCTACGGCACAACCACCCTGGTCGATCGTCGACTAGGTATAACGTCGTGTTTCCGCGTCCATTACTCCAAGACCCGGATGGAGCGGGATGCGCTGTTCGTCGATGTGGTGATGCCGGCGTCGTCCGGGCACGGGAAGAAGCTCCGGCTGTGCAACACGCACCTCGAGTCGCTCGCGCTCGAGCCGCCGTTCCGGCCGTCGCAAATGCAACTCGTCGCGACGCACATGCACGCGGACGGAGTCGCGGGCGCGATAGCCGCCGGTGACTTCAACGCCATCCAGCCGTTCGACAACTCCCTGCACTCGGACAACGGCCTGAAGGACGCGTATCTCGAGCTCGGCGGACAGGAGAACAGAGACGAGGGGTACACGTGGGGACAGCAGGCGCTGCCGGCGCTACGGGAGCGGTTCGGCTGCTCGCGGATGGACAAGGTGTACTTCTGTGGTGGAGGCTTGAAGTTGCTGAGTTTCGAGAGGTTTGGCGCAGATGTCGAGATTCATGAAGAGGAAAAAGAGCAGAGGGACCAATTGTTGTCCCTTGGTTTTGAGAAGCCTTGGGTTACGGACCACCTGGGAGTCAAAGCAGTGTTTAACCTTACGAATGACCTTCATTTGTAAGAAGATAGCGGGACAGGTGGATGAAATTCGGGTTTGACAAATAGTTAATTCCAATTCAAGCTTAACAAGGTATGCATCTCTTCACATGTTTTGTTCAGCATATCTCGGACAGCGCAAGACTCGGATGCCAGTGAGGGGTTGTGGTACCACCTACATATATCTTGTTCCTGGATTAATCAAGCACCTAGGTATGCGGTGACCAAATGCTCACAGTTACATCTGCCGTTTGCGCTACAGTCCTGCAGCAGTTGCTCCTACCCCCTGAAATGCAATAGCTTAGGCTATTCGAGCGACAATGCAGCTTGCTATATGGGATCAATGGTAGGTTTAGAATGCACCTCTAAACGCCAGTGGCACTGAGGAATGGACTGCCAGGTTTTTGACCTCCCTGCTTGATGGTCTCCTGTCAAACCAAGACCGACAGTAATCATGAAGTATGCCGGACTGCCCCTACCAGTCATTGGCCATCGACATAAAAACCTCTTCGGCGGGTGAGTAGCGCGTTGGCCATGAGAATGGACTCCCTCCCTATCTGGGAGAGGGCCCTTCATAGAGGACACCGCTAGCACTCTGGTACCGTATGATAACTTCACATTGGAGTTTATTAATCGCTATCCGAGAGTCCAAAATCGGCATCATCGTCATCTTCTTCCGAGTCCGGAACCCGCCCCCTGCGCGTGCGCCTCCGAGTACTGGTCTGTTTGCGTTTAGCCTTCGGTTTCGCCGCCGCTTTCTCCAGAATCCTCGGGACTGGTCTGGTGGGCTCCTCCGTCTGAGAGCTCGATGCGGCGGCGGGAGCTCCTTCAAGCCCAGCCTCGGCCTCGTCAGGTCTCTCGTTCCCATCGCGAATCTCAAATAGGTGGTGGTCTCCGTCTTCACCCTCATCGTCGTGGGTGGCCGGGAAGAAGCTCGACGTATGCCGCGTCCCGGTGCCCGCGTCCTCTTCCTCCTCCTCGTACCCCTCAGGCAAGAAACCGCCCGCCATATCCTCCTCCTCGCCCCCTTCGCGCGTGACCTCCTCGAAGGCCCCCTCCCGCTTGTCCCGCCCCGCATGCCCGAATACCTCGACGCCGTTGTCGAGGTGCCCGTAGTCCTGGCGTATGCGGTCGGCAATGCGGAGACCCATGAGCAGCCTCCTCCACATGGCGAGGGCGGCGCGGCGGCGCTTCTCGTCCTCCTTGCGGGCGCGCTCGGCCTCGTCGCGCTCGAGCTCCTCGAGGACACGCGCGTGGTTCTCCTCGGCGACGACGACGCCCTGGATGACGGGCACCGCCATGCGGTGGCCGAACTCGAAGCCGACGACGGCCTCGGCGTAGTCGACGCCGAGGCGCCTGCAGACGCGCGCGACGCCGCGGTAGGGGACGTGCACCGCGCCCTCGGGGCACATGTGCTCCGCGAACATGTCGATGTTGCCGTACTCGTTCTTCGGAATGACGCCGTCTTTGATCGGTTCCGGGATGATCCAGTCCGTCTGCTCGAAGCTGTAGAGCGGCTGCAGCACCTTCTGGCCGGTAGCCGCCTCGGCTTCTGCGATCTCCCGCCGTCGGTTGGTGGTCGCTGCTCGATACGGTGCGTGTTTTAGCGGGACTATCCCTGGAAGCGGGGCGCGTCCCTGCTTGTGCCACGTCTCTGCGCTCTTGACGGCCACGACGTCTTTGCGGAGATAGACATTCTCTTCCTCCACTTTGCTACCCTTGCCTTTGTTGCGGAAGACCTTCACAGGGACAGCACCTGCCACCAGTGCTTCCTCGCGCTTCAGATGGCGTTCGAGCACGTATTCTTTCGAGGTCTTGTAATACTGTAGAGTCTCTTCTCCCTCTTTGACCTCCTTCTTCTCCGGCTTGGCCGGCTTGAGATCTGTAGCATCTTCCGCTTCATCGGTCTCCGTGATCGGGCACTTCCTGCCGCCACGGACATATCCTCGCATTACTGACCTAAACCAGTCGAACTGATCGTAACGCTTCACCTTCCCGTGCTTGTTGTATACAGGCACCTTTTCTTCGGGAATTCTAACGCCTTTCGTCTTGCCAGGGTATATCTGCTTCCTTAAATACCGTACCGTAACGTCCTTCGCTGTGCCATCTTGAGAAAACCCAATGCAATAAGCCATGACCTGCTTCGCCTTCTCCGCTTTACCTCCTCTCGGCTCAAGGGACTCAATAATGTCTCTATTACTAGCCACGACGGCTTTGATAATGGGATCCACGGGAAGCCATTTCTTAGTGACTGGTGATAGCACCTCCGTCCAGTAGTGAGGAAATTCGAGGTCTTTGTCGTAAGGCCTTGCCTCAGGTTGCTTAGGCCGAATCTCTTCGGTCACGTCAACTGCCGAGTCATCATCGCTGTCTTCAGTGAGAGGTTCCGCATATTCGTCGGAATCATCTAATTCCATCTTCAGTGAATCTCGATCACTTTTCCTTCTTCGGCGGCTCGCTGGTCTCACTGCCTTCTTCGTCCCAGTTGACTTTCCATTGAGTTGCTTCACGGCAGATCCGCTCAACTTAGCATCGCCGTCTGGTTTGTCTGCTTTGGAAACGTCTTCGCCCGCTTCCTCCATCTTGCTCCACCCGAACCCTAGGGACTGCAGATTGGCAACCATTCGTGCTTCGAGGCCCAAGCCTCTCAGAAGTGCAGTGAACAGCTGAGACCCAACATCACGACTTCCAGTACAGTCTTGAGCATGACGTCGGAACTCCTCGATATTCCTGATCCGTTCGCCATGACGCGCGGGGTCATGTTCGCCCTTGTCGAAGCTCTCTCTGAGCTTACCCAGCCTGCGGGCATCCATGTAGCCCCATCTCCTCAACCCCGGGGCCGTGATCCGGAACCTTTGTTTCCACCAAGATAGTAGGCACTTCATAAGTCGAAGTAAAGGATCGCCATGGCTCATATCCGGGACTCCTCGTTCGAGACGGTCTGCCGCATCACTCCAATCTTTGGCAGGCCTCGAGGCGGCCTGCTTGCCCTTCCCCTTTTCTCCAATATTCGTTTTCGCTTTAGTAGCGTTCTGTAGCTGTCTGTCACTACTGTCTAAGCCGCTGCTCCGTTTCCAGCGGTCAACCTCGCCCCATAATCTTGGCGGAAGATGAGAAATCATGATAGCCTGAACTTCTTCGTCACAGAGCCACGAATTGCGGATTGCATTGTGCCAAAGCAGAAACTGCACATGCATGCAATGGGTCGCGATGCGGATTGCCTTCTCCCGCTTCGATGGCCCCTTCTTGCCTAACTCGCTCGCTAATGAAACGCGCTTGTCTTGATATAATGTCAACTCCAGGTCGCCCGAAGGCATAGGGTCCGGCTGATGGCCATGAGAGGGCACATCTTCAAATTCTATGTCATCAGAGTCGTCCTCATCAATTTCCGAGACATGGCTCACTTTCTGCCGTTTTGGTGCCGGCACGTCCTCGAACTCGGCGTCCGAGAGGGAGCTGAGCGAACTGCTTTCATCGTCATCGTCTTGCATCTGCTGGATAGCCGACTTGGTCCTCTCGGCGGACCTGTTCTTCGCGCCAGCATCCAGGTCATCAAATAGGGTAGACTTCCGCGCCGGGACGTTTGCTACCGGGGTTGTATCGCCTTGTTTAGTCGACCGTGGCTTCCTGGCAGCCCGCTTATCATCAGTAGGCGAAGGGGTGCGCAGGTGCTTGCGCGGGACGTATGGGGGCATTTTGCGGGCAGCATATCACATTTCCTGTGATTTGATCTCTGCTGAGGATTTTTCAGTCATGCAAAGGAACGGACAGACACAGAGATGTATAGAATCTCAGATATCGCGATGACTTCTATTAGCTAATTTGCGCGAGGATCTGAATGAAAGGCAGGGGCGACTTCGTCATCGAAAACACGAAAACAGCTGACCGGGCCCCACGTTCAATTAAGCTAGTGGGTCCGGATTTCACAGGGGCCTCATCCGCTAAGCTAGCTACTTATACTGTAGTTTAGCGCTCATAGGCTGCAGTGGCGTTTTCACCTGCTCAAGCCGCAACTTGCCCCGCATTCACCCGGAGATCATGCTCAGTGCGAATACCGACGTGCCGGATAGACTAGAGTGTACGTACCTTCAGCCGGCCTCAGCCCGCTCGAACTGACCAATCCTTCCAGACCATTCTAGACAACCTCAGGCAACATCAGCCTCGCCTCTCCTTACGTAGTTATCCTTCCCGTGATTGTTGCTTACGAATACCCTACCTGCCTACTCTCAAGCAAAGCCTTTCCCTGCGAGAAACGACTACAAAAGCGGGCTTGATCCATCGATCGACCGACCGCAACCATGGCGTCGACGTCGACATCCCCGGAATCCTCCTCCGACACGAGCTACGTGAAGATGGACAAAGAGAACGACGCGACGCTGGTGGGCAAGCACTGCCAGCTCGAGTACTGCAACCAGCTGGACTTTTTACCCTTTTTCTGCCAGAGCTGCAAGAAGACCTTCTGCCTGGACCACAGGACCGAGGACGCGCACCGGTGCGAGAACCGCGGCGCGTGGGCCGAGCGCCGGCGGCAGGCGCAGCTAGCGCGCCCCTCGGCGGGTGAGGGCCGGCGCCTGCGGGACCGCGACCTGGCGACGCAGAAGCCGTGCGCCGCCGACGACTGCCGGACCGTGGTCGGCACGTCGCTCGTGCCGGGCGTGCACTGCGCGACCTGCAACCGCGACTACTGCCTCAAGCACCGGCTGCGCGAGGAGCACGACTGCGCGAGCAAGACGCCCATCGGGGCGCGTCCCTCGGCGGGGACGGCGGCGGGGACGAGCGCGCGCTCGGCGCTCGCGAAGCTCAAGGCCTGGGGCTCCGCGAAGCGGGAGCAGGCGCAGACGCTGACGACGCGGGCCCTACCGAAGCCGAAGCCGACGAGCGCAAGCGCACGGCTCGTCGCCGTCAACAACCTCAAGAAGACGGCCAAGGGCGACGCGAAGCTGCCGCCCGAGAAGCGCGTGTACCTGTACGTGGAGGCGGAGGCGGAGACGACGACGGCCAAGTATCCGCGGGGCGAGTTCTTCTTCTCGAAGGACTGGGTCGTGGGCCGGCTGCTCGACGCCGCCGCGCGCAGCCTGCAGGTCGAGAACGTCAACAACCAGTCCGCCGACGAGCGGGACCGGCTGCGCGTCTTCCACGTCGAGGGAGGCCGGCTGCTGGAGTTCAACGAGAAGATCGGCGCCGCCCTGACGAGCGGCAATACAGTCGTCCTCCTGCGCGGGGTCGGGCCGCCGCCGGACTTGATCGAGATGTAGAGTTTTGGGGGGGAGTGTTGTTGGATTCTGGTGGAAGGATATCACGAGACATGACGAGCGATTTGCATAGGATGGCGTTGTTACGTATTTGTATACTATAGTAGAGATTCCTCAAGCAGGGGCAACCAAGCGCCCGATACAGCCAGCGATGATGCTACATATACACCCGCTCCATACATATCTATTCATGCCCATTTAGACGGTTTAGGTAATATTTAGGCGATACAACAGCGGAGAGGAGTTCCATGTACCACTGCCGTCAAAATCCATTTAGTGCAACTTTTTTCTCGGTTTTATAGTTCTTTCTCCTTCGGTACAGTTTTAGGCTTCTGGTGTAATGATGCTTCGCGTCCCGTGACCGGGTTATCGCCGACATACGCCTTGCCACCATACATTTCGAAACCCTTGTGGAAGACCCATTCGACGGCGTTCTCGACTGGATGGTCGAAGAGCGTAGGCAGGAAAGGCACAACAGCGAGACCCAGACCAATAGGGCCCCATGTCCTGATGATCTTGTTCTTCGCGTCCTTGAGTGCCCTTCCGGAGTATCTGACGACGCTGTGAATCGTGAACGCGGGCAACCCCATCGACGCGATGCTCTGGAAAATCCCTCTCTGGACCATGACAGTCCTGTAGTCTTCTAAGGGAGTGACAACACCGGGCTTGGCATCTGCGGGGATGGGTGCGGAGAGGCCGGTAACCTTCTGTTGCTTCTCGGTCAGGACCAGCTGGGGGTTCAGCTTCCGTTGATTCTGCCAGTAGGCCTTGTATCCCTCATACGAGACGTCACCAAGGATGTAGGCCCATGATACTCCATACGCGCCACGAACGAGCCAGGGGTGGGCAACAGGACGGAAAGACTCCCCTATATCGGATGTGTATGCGACATAGCGGTGGGCAGAGAGCATGATGGTACGGAGTCTGTTTGCATAGGCGGCATATCGAACGTTCGACTCGGTGGATTCAGGGGCGCTGAGCAAACACAATGTTAGCCCGTGGTTGTTAAGGATCCACATGTATTATACAAACAGCGCTTGTGAGGGGTGCACTGCGCGAACTACATACTAGCCCTCTACAAGCTCGTCGAAGAAGTTCTCATCCTTGTCGGAGTTCTCAACGATCTTCTGCAGGCCCTTGGGCAGCTTTCGCCGTTCCGGGAGTCTGTCGGGATCGAAGTCGGTCGCATCTTTCCGCGCATCTGCTTGGGTGGCGGAAGTCGGAGAGGCTTCGGGGCCCTTGTCCTTAGAGGCTTCCTGTTTCTTTGGTGATCCCCTATCCCAGAACATCGTGGACTATTATTAGGCTTTGCTTGGAAGCGCACTAATAAAAGCTCGGCCGAATAGAATGTCGAGTATCAAACGATACGGGAATGGAGTGAATGCTGCAAATGGGAGGAAAGTTGGAGCGAGATCTTAGCGCTAACTTCTTAGGTAGAAAATATGTCGCAACCTCGCGAAGCTACCGAGAGCGAGGCTGGATTTCGTGATAGCCACACTATCAGAATGACGTCGTCACTGCCCTCCGAGAACTGGACGGAGCTTCACTGCTTGGGCTCCGGAGTTGGCGGAGCCCTGGCTTTGGCATTAACCAGTCCCAACTCCCCAACTAAATTGATTTGACAGGCAAGAACCAGACAGGTACAGAGGTGATCCTAGTCGGTGCATACCCATGAATACTCGTATGCATTTAGAGTGATTTATGCCCTTAAAGCTAGCAAAAAGGTCCGAGCCTAAACGCGAGTCACAAACGTACTTCGTGCAGGTACTCCGTACCTTGTGGAAAATCTTCGGAGACGTTGTGATTATGTAATATGCAGGTACTAGTTGGCGGGCTATCTTTCCGCGCTAGTACGTATTTGGAATCTTTCTGTCAATTCTCGGGACGGAGCTTTGAGGAGTATTTTGACAACTTCGAAGCCGTCAGCCAAGCAGTCGACCTTTTAAAGCTACGACTTCCCCTTTCCTCAGACACGCCTACCAGGAGTATCGCTCGAGGTCAATTCGATCACTACCGTCAAGATGGTCCAGATGTACACTGTTTTCGGCCGCCAGGTCGGTTCACACTACGTAAGTCACACTTCAGATTAGCTGATTGGGGAGAACTCGCCTCAATAGAAAGCATTGCTTCTTGCGCTAACCCCCGTTCTACTCCAGCTCGCAATCGGCGTTCTCAGTACTTTGTTTGCTGGCTCCTACATGGCCCTCAGCGGTGGGAAGAAGCCCGCTACTCAGGCCCCTCCGATCAACGCATCCAGCTCCGACGAGGCCGACTTCATCCAGTGCGCAATCCAATCCACATTCCCTAGGCTCCACTCGATACTAACGGTTGCAGGAACTTCTTGAAGGAGGCGGACAAGGAAGAGAAAGCGAAGCGCTAGATCTGGTCGGATTGGCGGCTACACGAGTATTTGGCATGGGCAGATACTCAAACTGTACATATAGAGATGGATCACAACAATCAAGCGCAGCAAGAGCTGTAACCAAGCATTGAAGATGAGCCGATATTCTTGAGTCCATCCCAAATGCGTATGAAGAATTACGCTGCGCGGCGGCGATCTCAATTATGTTCTGAATACAGATACACCTCAGTGGGTTGGTTCCTTCCACTGGGGCTCGGAGTACTACTCTTCTCAAGGGACTTGTTGGGAGTTGTCCCCAAAGAGTCGAACAAGACTGAATCTGTCCTCCCAATAGCAGCGAGCCCAAATTCGACTCGGTTCTTTTTAGACATGTCCGATTCAAGTTCGAGGTGATCCAGCTGCCTCCATTCTTGATGTTAAACGCGGTATGAGACACCAAGCGTACAGGAGTCTGCCATACCCTCATCCAGGAACTATTTTATAGTTAATGTGCAAAGCTAGCGCCTGCTATGCAACTATGCCTGTCGGCCGCTTGACGGATGTTACAGGCAGAATATTGCTGCTGGTGACGATATGAGATTCTCTGTAGAAGCTTCCGGCTTAGGCTAGACGAGACGAACTTCTAGCAATAGCTTTTCTCCTAGAGCGGATGGACATAGACGACCATGATATGAACGAGTCCGCTGGCCGCGACTCTACGGTCCATTCATGGTCATGGTCCCTTTACGCGGCAGTGACTTTGTGAATGGAACCAGGGGCTCAAAAAGTACGCGATGCCGCCCACTGACTACCATCGAATAGGTCGACATCTATCGGCCGCTATATGAAACATATGGATTGAACTGGCAATATATCGATATAGATGGCCGCGGGGTATACAGGCCTTGATTAATCATGGGGTTCAGGCTACTCGCTAATAAGGGGTTTCTGAAAATCAGGGGTCAGTAACTAACACGCGAAATGACGCTGTACTGTCACCAGAAACTTCTCCCCCCTTTTCTTGCTCATGCAATCGTCGTGAAAACAGCCCATACAGCCGTGAGTAACCCGGACAGCGCAATCAGCCCACCAAACTCACCCGTGCTATCGCGAAACAACCCCGACAAGCGGGATTCCCACCGAGGCACTGGGAAATACGGCGCAACTGTCAGCATTTCAGATCGACAATAAGGACGAGGTATATGAATGAATAATGACGTATACGATAGATATGAACCCGCAGGCAATCCCAAACTTCATGCTCAAGTCCTCGAGCCGCTCATCGACCGGCGACAACTTATATCTACGATGAATGTGTGCTTGGCTTTTGCACCCCTTGATCTCGCAGTAAGGTCATTGATCCCAGCACGCTCGGTATCTATACAGTAACGACCACGGTGTACTTTTTCAGCCATACTGTGTCTAACACTGTGGTTACTTGAGCTTCTCAGCCCAGGAAATGTCACTCTTGAGCTACACTGCTGCGGCGTTGCCATCTAGACCAATATTGCTGCAATACGAGAGAACCTGCGATAACCGCCATAAGGATACAATTTTCATTCATTGAATGCAGATAAGCTAGCACCATTCGATGAAGCAATGGCTTCGTTCACTACAGAGGGCATTCAAACGAGTATTGCACCTGTCCAAGTAAGTCCCAATTCCTGAGTGCCACATCAGCAGAATTCCCTACTAAAGTAATCTGTAGTTCATAGATATACGTGCGATATGCAGCGCAAATATCAGGTTCGAGGACGCCCCTATGTTGTATAATCAAGCGATACTAAGTATCGAAAGGCCAGAGGAGTCTGCCGAAGATACCGTAATATTTAAGCAGTATCACCCGGACTTCAAACGCTTGGTCGGAGCCCAGCCACTCTTCTCGCTCTTGCTTTCGTCTGACGAGTCGTCCGGGAACCCTTTCTATCATAACGGCTGCGTTTATATTCCGGAGCGTGATGAGCTCTACGTTATGTCAGACTTGCTTCAGTCGACAAGCAGCTCCAAGCTGCCTGTTATCCTGATATCTAGGATTACTCTAACACGCACGCAATCCTCCGTGATGTCCGACAGCGACAGTTTCCTGCCACCAGAAATCAGCGCCGTGAAGTGGATGAAACTCCGGCCACCGTCGAACATGCCGATGCCAGCCGGCGCCATTCGGTACCAGAAGGGGATATTGTTTTGCTCCCAGGGCGAACTCGCTCCGGATACGGGCGGCTTGTGGTATATGCCGCTGGGGAAACCTCCCGTGGCGGTATTGACATCCTTCTTCGGCCGTCCGTTCAATTCCATCCAGAACGTGGTTCAGGATCGGGATGGCGGTCTCTGGTTCACGGACTCGGCTAGCGGCTTCGAGCAAGAGATACGGCCGAAGCCGCAGTTGCCGAACCATGTCTACCGGTTTGATCCCCAGAAGGGCGACTTGCGCGTCGTTGCCGACGGCTTTGGCAGGCCTACCGGGATTGCCATAAGTCCCGACCAGCGAACCCTGTACATCACCGACACGGCAGCTGCTCATCCAGACGGAAGTATAGACCAGACACTGTGAGTGATATGACAGCAACTGCGTTACTAGGTGTGGTAGAAAAGGCGATCGCTAACGAGCCACAGACCGGCGACTATCTACGCGTTCGACGTCGTCGAGCGCTCCGGCTCACCGACTCTGGCTAATAGGCGTATGTTCGCTTACGCATTAGCCGGCGTGCCGACGGCAGTGCATTGCGACCAGGCTGGCAATGTCTACGCATCCTGCGGAGACGGCATCGAGGTCTGGAATCCCGGAGGCATGGTTCTCGGTCTGATAGAGGTCCCAGGTGCGTTTGTCCCTCCGTCATCGTGCGGTCATAAGCCAGCCCGGTCTTCAGGGAGTCTATTAGCTCACGGTTTATTTCTGACCTTAGCGGGTTGTTCAAACTTCAGCTTCGGGAAGCCAGGCGAACTATTCCTCTGTGCCCGCCAACGGCTGTGGAAAGTACAGCTAGAGGCGGAGCCTACTTACTAATGAGAGATTTCCAAGCGAGGGTTGGCAACTAATGCGAAACTAAGGGCCGTCTGTCGCGTGGTTGACCCTCGAGTCAGTCTTTGGAAAAATTTTCCGTTGTGTTGCATTTCCCGACACCAGTGCCGTTGTCTTAGTATTATGTACGACGGGCCGTCTAGGATTAATAATCATTCTAATGAGTATCAAGCTGAACCTTAATAATGTAGTGTGTGCCTTTGGTGACAACCAAGCCTAAGATAATGAGACTTCGACTGGTTCTTTTAGACTTGGAACCAGTATTCGTGGAGGATCCCCATGATAAATATTAGCAATGTCCCTAACACACAGTAGAGCGGGGCTCAGCCATGTAAAATCACGGCGTTGCCGACAGAGATGCTATCTCCTCAGCTTCGGGTTACCGATTAAGTCGTCATCAGTGTCCACAGCCGATAAATGCCCACAGGCTTCTGAAGTGAAGTCATAGCCTTTCAGCCTTCAAACCATCCAACGTGAGATCCAACCGTACCTCGGCCCTTTTGCGCCAACTCCCAAGAACCTAAGGCCATGGGAAAGCAACGGATCTACCCCTATTTTTCATCAAAAGAACCAAACGGAAAGCCCCGAAGCCCACGTGTTCCGGGATAGCAACAAGGGAGTTTCGACGCGAGGCGTTCCTCCTCATACGACGTATGACTCGGACAACCCCTTACTAAGCATAACCCAGGGGAGATGGTCCCTACCTGTTTAACACTTGGTAATGGAATAAAGTTGGAGCGATGCGTTCTTAGCTTACCACGTGGCAAAATAGGGTTTGGCCGCTGAAACACACATGTCATGCAGAGCGCCAAAGCGGCAACGGGATTCAATGCCGGCTTTGCAATCCAGACTAGCTACTCCATATGACGGGTCCATAAGGAGACCGCCGAGAATATATCCAAGTCCTTCAACCCCTTATATCTCTCAACCGAGGACAATGATAATAGTTCAGGCGGTTTATTCTTGACACACACTCACCTCAGCACCAGCCATCGTGATCTTCAATGGCTCTGACGTCCACGGACCGGCTTGTAGCACTTTGGGTAAGCGTCTCAGCCTCCTTCTTTCTCTGCTTCACTCGCCTAGGGTTACGCAAATGGAAGGGGCAGCGTTTCACTCCAGGCGACTACTGGGTTATGGTTACCCTAGTATTCATTGGTATGAGCATAGGCGCCCGGTATCATACCAATCTCTACGGAACTCCGATCGAGTTGTTGCACAAAGGTCCGTACAAGTTAGGTGTGATACATCTCAAATAATCAACACGTGATCATACACTAACGTCGTTGTCATATAAAGGAAAAGAGTTAGCAGAGGAGGTACTGGCGCAGTTGACGGCTCAGCAGAGAGCGCAGCTCGTTATAGCTGGAAAGCTACAGATTGTGCATCGGGCTGGGGTCTGCGTCATGTATGGTGATGACAATCAACTCTGGCATGAAGCTCGAGGTGCTGTGGGCTAACGAGGAGTACAGACTGTGGAGTCTAAAGATGGTTGTGCTCGATATACTGCGAAGCCTACTCCGCAACCTCTGGTACTATCGCAAGCTTTTCAACAGCCTATACTGCCTACTATTCCTGACCTTCGCTGCGGCATTTATCTCAATATTTCTCGAATGCGACCCATTGAGCGAATACTGGGAGGTGAATCTCAATTTTGATGCCTGGTAAGACGGAGGAAATCGTCATCATCCATGGTCCTGATGCGAATGCTGACCCCTGTCTAGCAAGAAGAACGACCTCTGGCTAATAACTTCTGGTAAGCCTTCTTTGAAACTCTCGATTCTCGATAGTGATGGAACTCCCAGGCTCTAACCTCCGCAGAGTCTGGAAACATTTTGGCCGACACTGTTCTGCTTCTGGTGCCCTTCCCTGTTATAGCCAAAGCAAATATACCTTACACGAAACGAATTCGGGTTATCGCCATTTTCGGGCTGGGGTTCTTCTTGGTCAGTGTTAATATACTCCGACTGAACCATGGCCTGCATCCCAACGACAGCCACTTCTCCGGGGGCTCTATCTGGTGTTCGATAGAGATCGTCGTCGCGATGATTGTAGCTAATTCACCGACTATCTACATTCTTCTCCGGCCATCGTTCACGAGACGTAGTAGGGCCAGGAGAAACCGCCCTGGAGGCCCGCGCTGGCCGAAGGCGAGGTTCACATCCGGCGGGGCCACGTACGTCCCGCGAACGATGGATTCGGAGAGCGCGCGCTTCTCCCGAGCTGCGAGGAACTCGCCGGAACTCGGCTGGGGCGGACTACCGTGGAACGGGGGCTCCGGGTTTGATACGCGTATCACGAGTGGTACGCGCACTGCGCACACTGGGTTGACGATAGAGGACGACGCCAGCGGTATCCTGGTCGAAACGGAACTCAACCTGGAGGTGGAATTGTTAGACATGGCCGATACAACGAGCCTTATTACACAGCCTCCTACGGCGAAGCTGCCCGAAAGTCCTGTTTAGTCCATAGCCTTAGACTTTGTTAGAATAGAGCTGTATACTTAGACTTGTAAGAAATAGAGCTGTATCCTCGTTCACGAAGATGAAGATGCTGGACCCCAAGCATGGGTATCGAAAATATTAGTGTGCGCCCTTTTCGGCTTCACTGTCAGGGAACAGGATCCCAACGTGACAAACTATGGTAGCCGCTGCAAAAAGGGAGCTCGACGAGATATGGCTGTCATGGGCTCAAAAAGGATTGATGCCTTTCCTGGCCTCCCATATATTGAAGAAGGGGAATGAAGCTCCCTATCTATTGACCTTCTTCGGACCACCCCAACATGCACCCAACAGACTCGCCTAAGGGTGCGGCAAGAAAGGGATTCAACCCACATTTACAGTTGAATAGAGTTCCAGATTAGTCAGACATGAATGCCTTCGGAGCGAGAGAACGCGAGTTTTAAGTTCCGCTTGTCCTTCCGCCCCTGCAGCCGCAATCGAAGCTAGATGCATGGGTACATAGGTAGCAGTTAAGGTGCAGTAACCTCAAGTGGTTGGAGGCTTGCTGGCGCTTGGACCATACATTCCGATACATTTGCCCCTTTCATGCTCAAAAAACGCGGGGCGCTTACATTGCAGGTCTAGGATCTGCCACTGCGGTAAGCGTCTCGCCCTTCCCAACTGTTATAAGTGCGACAACGCCCACACCAACCGTGGCAAAACATCACCTATCCTGATCGTTCATCAACAAGTGGTAAAGTCTCCTGAGATTTCATTAAATATGATTTCTTTGCGTGCCGCCATGAAGCGCAAACGCTCACCTTCGGATGAGGGGGGCCGAAAAGTTCATGACAAGCATTCACCCCATCGCTCCGGGAGACCACCAGGAAACTGCAATCGTTTCCCGGGACCTTACTACATTGAGAGCGGTGGAGATGAGGACAACCTCGAAGTCGTCGGCCTCAACGACTTCGTGCATGTCCGGTGCCATTTTGCTTCGCCAAAGGCATGCCCTTGCGGTCGCTACGCGTGTCACCTGGACTCGATGATCGTGGCCGTGGACGGAGCTTGTCCTGGGAACGGCTCTGACCTGGCCGTTCGCTCTGCATGCGGCGTGTACTTCGGCCCCGAGGATGATGACGACGACCCCAGGAACATGGCACTCCGGGTTCCCGATGAGCCGGGGGTGCTGCACACTAGCCAACGAGCCGAGCTGTGGGCCGCCATAGCAGCGTTGTGGGCGTCGGACAAATATGCGGAGTCGGGCGGGCAATGGCCGTGCGAGGTGCCGAAGGGTTGCAAAACGCCGTGTCGTCTCAGCCACCTGGTAATCAAGTCGGACTCGGCTTACCTGGTGAATTCGATGACGGGCGCCATCAACAAATGGAAAACGAATGGATGGCTAACGACCAAGAAGACCCCGGTGGCAAATCGCGACCTATGGGAGCTCCTGCTGAACGCGTCGCGTACCTGGATAGGCTTGGTGCAACAGTGGACTGGTGGCTAGTCCCGAGGAAGGAAAACGAGGAGGCTGATCGGCTTGCGAACATTGGGCTGTGGAAGAAGTCTCTCGCATTACGAGACATAATTTCTTAAGTTGTACTACCTGTATTGTCAAGGTATATCGCAGCATTTCCTGTCAAGGTCTGATTGAGGGTTATCTGGTACTAGAGGTTTACATGTGTACTTGCACCGGGTCTGAAAGTCACGAGCTTAGGCCCCTGCGTCGGATCGGATGCGGTGGTTTAGTAGCGGAGATACGGGATAAGTGGGGCTCTGAATCGATAGCATTTATTGAAGTATGGATACTGTATTTTTTTAAGGAATGGCGTTTCTTTTAACAGTTCAATAAGGCGTAGATGCACTCACGTGATATGCTCGTATGAACGTGGAGCTGGGCTGAGGTTGCTATTTCCTTATCACAGTGGACGGCGTTAGCTTATCGCCGTACCTTTTGCATCATAGAATGGAATAATCCTGCCGAAGCGTTTCACTGCAAGTGGGAGTCTCGTCAGCCTCTCCCAAGGGAAGCCTCATCTGCGAGTCAGCGACACTTTTGCAATGTCCTTGTTTCGACAGATAATGTGATGATAACTTCAGGATGGCCTACGTAGCGCCTATACACCGGCCAAACAGCGTGCGGCACGCGTTACGCATCAACTTGTTTCCAGGGGAGCACGAGTGCTTGATTCTCGCGTAAGTCTACAGAAAAATACGTGTATATACGGAACATAAAGTCCCAGTGCTAGCAGCTGACGTCGGATAGGAAGGCCAATCGATTGGAGATATGGAAGCCGCAGGATACAGGCGCATTGGCGCTCACGGGGACGCGGGCGGTAAACGGCACGATATCGATGCTGCAAAAGCTACGCCCTCGAGATGCTGAGACCGACCTCCTCTTCGTCGGGACTGACAGGTTCCACTACTTCACGGTCGGATTTGACGCGAACACGCGGAGCCTGGAAACGATCGATTCCTTCTTCGACATCAACGAGAAACACATGCGGGATTCACAGAGCCAGGACAAGTGCATCGTTGACCCCACGGGCCGATTCATGGTAGTGCTTCTCTGGGAGGGCGTCCTGAACGTGCTGCGCATGCACACGATCAAGAGCAAGAAGCAGAATATCGAGTGGATGGACCAGATTCGGATCTCGGAGCTCTTCATCAAGTCGGCCACTTTCCTGCATGCGGAAACCGGCCATCCTAAGCTCGCGCTCCTCTACCAGACCAGAACCGATGTCCCCGACTCCAAGCTTGTCACGTACCGATTGACGGCCGATGACAAGAATACCCAAGTCTCCCGCTTCGAGGCTCGCGATAAGATAGATCAGGAGGACATCGAAGATCCCGGTGCCGCCATGCTGATACCGGTGGGCAAGGGCGAGGAAGACCAGAAGCGCTATATAATACGAAATGCCGAACATGCGAGGGCTCAGTTGGGCGGTCTTATCGTAGTGGGTGAGACGAGATTGGTCTATTACGACGATGCTGCGAAAAAGCGAGTGGATGTGCCGTTAAAGGAAGCTTCTATCTTCGTGGCATGGGCTGAGTACGACGTCTCCCACTATTTCGTTGCTGATGATTACGGAAATCTCTGGCTCTTGGAAATTCTCCTCGACGGTGCTATTGTCACTGGGATGGAGATGACCAAGATCGGTAAGACATCGCGAGCTAGCAACCTTGTTTACTTAGGTAACAATGTGCTATTTATCGGATCACATTACGGCGACTCACAGGTCTTCCACACGAATATACCGAAGCGTTCGTTATCACAGATACAAACTTTACCCAATATTGCGCCTATATTAGACTTCACCATCATGGACATGGGCAATCGCGAAGGTGAGGGGCAAACCACGAATGAGTACTCTTCTGGCCAAGCCCGCATTGTTACCGGTAGCGGCGTTCACAAAGATGGCTCTCTACGTAGTGTACGGAGCGGCGTCGGGTTAGAAGACGTCGGCATCATTGCTGATATGGAGAACATACGCGCACTATTCCCCATCAGGTCGGCGGGCTCGCCGAAGCCTGATACCCTAATCGTTTCTTTCCTGACGGAGACGAGGGCCTTTGTGTTCTCCCCATCGGGCGAGGTGGAGGAAGTCGAAGATTATAAAGGCATGTCGCTAGGTGACCAGACCCTATTGGCGCAGAACCTGTCGAATGACCGGCTGCTCCAGATAACGTCCTCGGGTGTCTATGTCATAGATGCGGAGAGCGGGGTTAGAATCACGACCTGGAGGCCAGTGCAAGGACAAATCACCAACGCATCAGCAAACAATGAGTGGATTCTTCTCTCAGTGGACGGGAAGACTCTCTTGTCGCTACAGATCGAACCAGATCTCGCTCAAGTGGAATACAACGACCTTGAAGATAAGGACCAGGTCGCCTGTATACACCTGCCTCCACAGTATCCCAATATCGGCGTCGTTGGGTTTTGGAAGTCAGGTTCCATCTCGATCGTGGATTTGAAGACGTTGCGACCAATACACGGTGAATCCCTCCGGAGAAGAGATGACAGTGCATCGGTTCCTCGGGATATCGTGCTTGCCCAAGTTCTGCCCCCCCAATTAGCCGGACCAACCTTGTTCGTCTCTATGGAAGACGGCTTCGTCATTTCGTTTAATGTATCTAAGGCGGACTTTTCTCTGTCGGGACGAAAGAGCGTCGTTCTCGGGACCCGGCACGCGCGGTTACAGCTACTTCCCCGGGATGGTGGAATTTACAACGTTTTCTCAACCAGCGAGCACCCGAGTTTGATCTATGGACAAGAAGGCAGAATTGTTTATTCAGCAGTTACAGCGGAGGATGCTACCTGCGTTTGTCTGTTTGATACTGAAGCGTTCCCGGATTCTATTGTCGTAGCGACTGAAAAGGAGTTGAAGATCTCCGTGATAGACTCTGAGCGCCGGACTCATGTCCAGTCGCTCCCTATGGGCGAGACGATCCGGCGAATAGCGCATTCTCGTAACGAGCGCGTCTTTGGCCTAGGTTGCATCAAGCGAGAGGTTATCGAGAACGAAGAGGTTATTACAAGCTCTTTTAGGCTGGTGGATGAAGTTATCTTTAAGAACCTCGGCAAAGACTTTGTTCTCGACAGTTCACCCCTTGAGATGGTTGAGGCGGTCATTCGGGCTGAGCTGCCGGATTCTTATGGGAACCAAGCCGAAAGATTCCTTGTCGGTACTAGCTGTCTCGACGAGGGGCAGACCAATGTCGCCCCTCAGGAGAACCTTCGGGGCAGAATTCTAGTTCTGGGCATTGATAGCGACAGGATGCCCTATCTCATTACGAGTCGGACCTTGAAGGGAGCCTGTCGATCTCTGGCGGTCATCGACGACAAGATCGTTGCGGCGCTGGCCAAAACAGTCGTCATATATTCATACGAGGAGACAACGACCACTACCGCAGACTTGAAGAAGATTGCTTCTTACCGACCCACAACCTACCCTATCGATCTAGCAGTCCACGGCAATCTCATTGCGGTCGCTGATCTGATGAAGTCGATGACCCTAGTTGAATTTACGCCTCCTGCGGACGGCAATCGAGCGCGACTATCGGAGGTAGCGAGACATTACCAAGCCACATGGGCCACGGCAATTAGTCATGTCGATGAAGATTCGTGGCTGGAGGCGGATGCGCAGGGTAACTTAATGGTTCTGAGAAGAAACCAAGCCGGTGTCACTCTCGAGGACAAGCGGCGCATGGAGATCACGAGCGAGATGAATCTCGGGGAGATGGTGAACAAGATCCGCAAGGTGACTGTCGAAGCAAGCCCGAACGCCATAGTCGTACCAAGGGCATTCCTCGGAACGGTAAGTCTCTCACAGTCTCAGGCTGGCACCGCGTCCGGAATCAAAGACTAGCAAAGGATACTTCAGCTAACAATACCCTGTCTCCTTGCAGGTCGAGGGAGGCGTCTACATATTCGGGACCATCGCGCCCCAGTACCAGGACCTCCTCATCCGGTTCCAGACGCGGCTCGCCGACGTCGTGGAGACGACGGGTAATATCCTCTTCTCCCAGTACCGGTCGTTCCGCAACGAGGAGCGGGAATCGGACGGCCCCTTCCGCTTCGTCGACGGCGAGCTGCTCGAGAGGTTTTTGGACGTCGACGAGGAGAGGCAGCGCGAGATCGTCGAGGGTCTGGGCCCCGATGTCGAGGCCATGCGGAACCTCGTCGAGGAGCTGAAGAGGTTGCACTGATGGATGGATGTACCGTACTTACCTCTTCCGACTGGTCAAGTCAGGTGGGGAGGGGGATCAGGATAGGTCGGGATATGAGATGAGAGACGGACGGCTGGATTGGACGGATAGGGTTTTGATGATGTAGTTCCGTCCTTGGCGATGAGGAACGCGGGTCAATGATACAAACGGTGCAGTGTTAGACGCAGATAGATACTAGATGGTTTGGAAACACCAGACGTCCTATGTTTTCTTGATCACGGATGGCCGTTCTCGAAGTACCAAGGTAGCGTTTTAGGTGCTGGTGTGGCTTATATATTGCGCCACGGCCACTGAGGCTGCACCTCATCGTACTACTTAACATAGTAAGTAATTGATGAAGTCACCTGACACTGCTTATAGAGGTACATTAAGTAAACTTGTTCGGGCGGGCCCGGTGGGATTCCAGGCATTGGCCAATCATTCCGCACGCATTTCATTTTGAAGCTCCATCAGGCCTGACACTGACGCTGCCAGCATTTTTTAGCTTTTCTCTACTCCATCCGAGCTAGAGCCCGGGAGACAATTACTATTACCGAACCACCTCTACGTACAGAGGGAAAAAAAGACCTCAAGCTTACCACCTATCCACCACGACCAGCCCTACATCTGCGTCTTGCGTCCGACGCCCACCCTCCCGACATAACTCCCCGCCACTCCACCCCATCACATCTTCTATTCTATGGCGCCTCTCATGACTGCGTCCCGCGCTCTCGCGCGTGGGATTTCCAGATCCTCCACCTGCCGTGTCTCCTCCGCTACCCGCGCCCTGAGCACGACACCCCGACGCCTAGCCGATGACACCGCCTACAGCACCCCCTTCAAAGGCGAGACCAAAGGCAGCAAGATCCCCGACTTCGGCAAGTACATGGGCGGCAACTACAACTCGAACCTGATCTTCCAGTACTTCATGGTCGGGACCATGGGCGCCATCACCGCCGCCGGTGCCAAGGCGACCGTCCAAGGTGCGTGTGCAACAATAAACGGGGAAAGGGATATCTCATGATGGATGGGTCGACTAAGAAAAAAAAAAGATGGAATATGCTGATACTCCTTCAGAATTCCTAAAGAACATGGCCGCATCCGCCGATGTCTTGGCCATGGCTAAGGTCGAGGTCGACCTTAACGCCATCCCCGAGGGCAAGAACGTTATCATCAAGTGGCGAGGCAAGCCCGTCTTCATCCGACACCGCACAGAGGCCGAGATCGAGGAGGCGAACAAGGTCGACGTTGCCTCGTTAAGAGATCCCCAGGCCGACGAGGACCGTGTTCAGAAGCCCGAGTGGCTCGTCATGTTGGGTACGACTCCAAATACTCCGTGTTAATTTCATGGAGCGCCGCGAACAGATATTTGGCCGTTCTCTTGTGTGTCTAGCATCTCTGATGTATGGCTGACATTCATCCTCCCGTTTAGGTGTCTGCACGCATCTTGGTTGTGTCCCCATTGGTGAGGCTGGCGACTACGGCGGTTGGTTCTGCCCCTGCCACGGTTCTCACTACGATATCTCCGGCCGCATAAGGAAAGGACCCGCCCCGCTCAACCTCGAGGTCCCACAATACGACTTCCCCGAGGAAGGCAAGCTGGTCATCGGCTGAGCGTGTTGTGTGTAAAATAATTTATTAGGATGGTTGCGGTTCACCTCCTACGTTATCCCGGCCGGCGACATAGAAAGACATCGAGGGCGAAAGACTCGTGGAGCTCACGGCAATTTTTTCTTGCTTAGACGTTGCTTGGCATCGCGCCAACCATGTACAAATACATATGTCGAGTGGGAAAGAAGACAGTTCAGCTTTGAAAACTGCGTGGACCGCCACTACTCATGTTTTATGTGCTTAAGCAGGCGTCCCGGGACAGGCATTCGAAGACACCCGATACCAAGAGCGAAATCTAAGGCTGTAGGGCGATTTTCTGTTAGGGATGCTCTTGTTAACCTTCCTTGGTTGCCGATAGGTCCTAACGGGATGTAGATTACCCCCTCATCGCCACTCTCGAGACGCCAGCGACAATGGACACATTGCTGACATCACCGCACTTTCGGCTTGATAACCTACCTTTGAGAGGGCTTTAGGAGGATCGCCCCGAGCGCTCTGACGTCCGAGCAGTAGTTCCCGGTGGTCTCCCTAGTATGGGTAACATAAACGTAACTATGATTGTGGACGTATCGAGATGTCATATTATGGCATTGCATCTTACTGTCGGGCCATGTGGTCTCGAGGCCTAATACGACGAAAAAACACCTTTGCTTGCGTCTGATCGTCTGGATAGCTGTATCACGAATACATGTAACGCATGCCTCCGGGCAGGGGGATATTTCTCGCATCTACCTCCTCTGAAAACTCTTCCTTATTTAAAACTCGATGATAGAGCGATCTCGACCTGCCTCCTTCATTAATGCATGTGACTGCGAGTGGCAGCAGAGATATGGCTTGATCTTCATCTCATCCCAAGTTTATCGTCTCTTGGCGCGACGGAGCGGAATGATCGACCTCATATGACAGGAGCGTTCGCAACGGTCCGGTCCTAAGTAGAATCGGTAACCGTCACAAAGCTTTTCAAAGGACATGGCATGCCTCTGAGAAGGGATGCCAATGCAAATTAATGCACCGATGGGCGGTCGCATTCAGTTGTTCGGCCTATCAGGTCATTGCTTTGAATCCCCTGAAGCCCCCGGAACCCCCAGAACCCCCAGAACCCCCCCTGATGCGGCTCATGGATCGTGAGACACTAAAGGTTGGACCCGCCGTCTCGACCCAGTTCTCAGCCCCCAAAACTTCAGACGACAGCACCACTGGCTCGCTTGTCCCTCTCTTCGTGCTTGGCTGTTTTACGTTAAATGAATTGACTTCTCTTTCACGCGCAAATCGTCTACCTCGGGCTTCGGAGGAGGAGGGTCGACAATTGCCTCCGGGGTGGCAAGGCGGCAATTTAGCTACATACCCAGCCGTGAGAGATTCGCATGCGTTTATTTCGTCATGACCCATGATATCGCATACCCCTCGGATATCTCTTGATCCGATGTTTGATATGCCACGGCATGGGAGCGGTTGACAAAGTCGAACGGGCATTGGTTCTAGCCGCTTCGCCCGGGAGTACTAGTCCGCTGCTTGCGGGTACCGGGGGAAGAAGACCTACTTCGCAGGGCTTCTTGGCCTCCATACTAGAGCGAGAGCAGAAGAAGCACCGCGCTGCTACACCATGAAACCCACAGCTGGGCAGCCTAACGCGGTTTCATGATGCGCACCTCCCAGCGCGTCCTCGATTCGGTCCGTAGCGCCGACAGGAGTTGAAACGCTATCTCCCGTATTGGACGGGCAAGACCTTATGCCAGGGTGATATAGCCGGGGGTTCTGAGCTCAATAGTTATATATGCCACCGTGCCCATCTTTGCGTTGGGACTCCTGGTGGTCTTTCTCTTCACATCCAGCGACAGCGCCTCTCTTCTTCGTCTTTACGTTCTCTCTGGGTTCTGCGAACTCCAATTTTGTTCTATTCTCTATCAACGCTCTTTTTACGAAATAACTTCGATTTTTTCACCACTTCAACTAATAAGGGCCGGTCTCTTTTGCGTTGCAGTAATATTCGATCGATACCTACGACTTCCAATAACCCGAATAGAAAGTTCAAAAGTCTACAAGATGAAGTTCGAGACGAATGCCGCTGTGCTCATGATGTTGGGCGTGGCCACTGCCCGCCCGGACGCCGTGAGGATGCACAAGGGCGGTCTGCGCAGATCCGCCAAGTTCCGGCGCGAAGTTCCTCGTACGTCTTCCCCATTGTCAGCTGAACAAGAGATGGGTGGCTTTAACAACGCCCCGGTCGGGTCAACGGAGACTAACATGTACCTTGACTGCACACAGAGGAACACTCGCACGAGCGGTTCCTCACCGGCGTCGAGGAGGCCCTGAACCTCAACAACGTCGACCAGGTCCAGGCCGCCGTCTTCTCGCTGCTCGGCAACGCCGCCGCCGCCCAGGGTGCCGGCCTCGTCGAGGACCTCGACTGCCTGCAACAGAGGGTCGCCGACCAGGCCTTCACCAACGCCAAGGAGGCCGGCGACCTCGAGGGCATGACGAACGCCCTCATCTTCCGCACCCTGGTATGGTCCATCTCTCGTCGGTCCTTGCCTGGGCACTATATATCGTGAGGAACATGGAGAGAGTGAGTAGTTGACTGGGTATTAGGAGAGGAACACCGGCTCCGTCGGCCAAGCGTCCGCCCTCTGCGAGTCGGAGGTCGCTACCAACCCCGAGGTCGCCGCCCTGCAGCAGCACCAGGACCCCGCCTCCGAAGGCGCCGCCGAGCTTAACAAGAACATCACCCTCGAGCTGGCCGTGCAGCTGGCCTCCATCGGCGCCGACCCGCAGCTCGCGCTGCTCTCGGGCACCTTCGAGCCCGGCGATGTAAGTTTTAGAGCTTCGGGGCGGCCCCTGGACGATTTTTACCCCGGGAGCTGTGGGAAATGGGAGTGCGGACGTGTGTGACTGACGGCGCACATCGATATAGGTCAACGACCCAACCGGCGCCGGGAACACCTGCGACGATCTCGACGACCCCGTCGGCTGCATCTTCACCCAGAACCTGCTCGTCGAGGATGCGACCCCCGAGGAGGTCGACGCGGCGGTCGCGGCCGCTGGCGTCGAGGTCGAGGACGATGCGGACCTTGAAGGCGACGAGGGCGCTGATGAGGGTAAGCCGTTACCAGACCGATATGGACGGCTATAGTATGAGTGCTAACTGATCTAGAATGCGTTGTTGTTGATGACGGCGCAGATGCCGATGATGACGCTGCCGTTGACGAGGGTAACGCCGTTGACGAGGGTAATGCCGCTGATCAGGGCAACGCTGGAAACCAGGGCAACGCCGGAAACCAGGACAATGCCGGAAACGAGCAGCCAACCCCTACGAGCGGCGTCGACGTGAACGCATTCACCGGTAAGTGTCTGCCCCATGAACCACAACTACCCTCTACTTCGCCCGTCTTGCTAACCGCCCCACCAAACAACAGGCACCGTCGGCGCGGCGCCCATCCCCATCATCAGCTCGGCGGCGTCGGACCGCCCCTTCGAGGTCAACGGCGCCACGTTCCAGAACATCGGCGCCGCCGCGCAGCGCGCCTGCGACGTGCAGAAGAACCAGTGCGCCAACGCGGCCAACAGCGGCCAGGCCCAGCTCGACGGCGGCGTCGCCGCCTGCGACGCCCAGCAGCAGCAGTGCATCGCTGCCAACGCCAACAACGCCGCCCGAAGGCGCAGGCGCGGGGCCTTCGTCGAGCGCCACTGAGGTGTGTTTCGTGATGGTGATGCGATGGGACGGTGGTGCAGATCGCATGTAAAACAGTCTAATGAGTTACGAACGGCAGACGAGGATACACGCTCTTGTCGAGTCCGTAGCGAACGTCTGGCGGAGGAACAGTAAATGAGATATCCCGTCGAACCTGTCCTGGATAGTGATTGACCATTGTCTATGTCTGCTATGCGACTACGTGATGATCACGACGTATGATCGATGAAGTCGATATGACATCGCAGCCCTGGCTATAACCCAGTCGTAAAGAATGCACACGATATCATCACATAAAGGGCTTCAGCAGGAGGCGATCCGGACTGGGCTGTGTATGTCTCACTTTTGAAGGACAAACACTCAGTTGTTTACTCTCCAATCCGCCCCTTTGCCCCTTATAAGACGTCAAGGCCATTTGCCCTCATCGCCGCTGCTACGGCAAAGAGCGCCACAGGGTAGGCTATCACAGGGCAGACTTGCCGACGTGCACGATGTTACCCCTTAAACCCCAGGGATCTTGAGAGGAGCTTCATTCTTTAGCTCATCAGAACATAGCGGTAACATTGCACAGAGATGAATCTGCGCCACAAGCCACTCTATTAACTGTTGTTGAATGAATGAATTATTAAACTTTTCGAGATGCTTAGAAGTGCGCCTTACACCGAAAGCGTAACTTGCTTACATAATATGCCTGTTTTGGTATCTTGCCTTGCTTACGATATCCGTTGACCCAAAGCCAGTAGGTTACTTAGTTTCGGTGGTTTCCTGGGGACGCACATTCGGAATAATACCAATCCATTTCCGAGTATGCCAGAATTCGCCTTTATCAATCTCTCCCGCCCGAGTGACGTAAAGAAGCATTCGACACAGGTTCGCCGCCATGTGATGAAGGATATCGGAAGAGCACGCCGAAGAAGGCCATGTCCTGTAAGGCACGGTGAGGCTGTAGTGGCTTCAGCAGCTGGTGTTACTTCCGAATCGGACATACGGGCGTCGCAAAGACTACTCAATGATGACACGGACGAAGTGCCGGGCGATCTGGTGGTGCCAAGCCCATGGGCCGATGGCAGCCTGCATTCTGTTGTGTTTCCCATCGAGATGGACAGTGACAGACTAACGTTATCTCGCTTTAGTAAGTCTTCTCCTTGGTTTGAATAATAACTAGGTAGTCTGAGTATTCTAGTGTTCGAAGAGACACAGATAGTCTCTCGACCGTTTCACTTCCCGTGGCTGATGATGGCGTTGTCCGATCCTGCGGCCTGGTACATTACCTTGGCGAACGCTGCGTGGCATCGCTCTAGGAAATACAAAGCAGAGGAGTCTGATTTCGCCCCTGGCCAGGAAGTTATGAAGTATTATAGGCTGTCTCTACAGTCAATAGCGAGGCGCCTCGCAGATCCCACTAAGAGAAATGACGAAGGGCTTGTCGTAGCCATCGCTGGGCTCATATGTCATAACGTGGGTCCTCCTCCCCCATGCTACTGGTGATGAAAACCCGTATTAAACGTTAAAGTCTTCCATAGAGAACCACGACCAGCTGAAAGTTCACCTCGAAGAGATTCAACGTATCGCTCAGAAAGGCGGCCTGCGATCTCTCCATAACCCCATCCTGCGCTTAATGGTGTCATGGTAAGATCTAGAAGGTGAAATTGCCGCTATCGTCTTCATATCTTGACCTTCACATCATAGGCTCGACCTGACTGCGGCATCTTACCTCAACATCAGTCCTCGATTTGAGATTCCTAAGTGCCTAAGTCTAGAAATCGATCCTGGGAATGATACCCGTTGCCTAGAGCAACTACTCGCAACGTGGGACGAAGAATGCCCGGATCTCGGTGACATAGTGAGCGCGCTGAGAGTAACAGCAGCAGCAGCTAGCTACGTAAACAGGCACATAAACCACCCGACGCTCTGGCGGGACGGCACGGCCGCGCTCAGGGTTCTAGGCCCTGCTCTGCACGAGATCCTGTCGCTCGAAGGCCGACCGCTGCCCAGCAACCCCGGGGACAAGAGCTACTCGGCCAGGGCAGCGCGCGAGGCGTTCCGGCGGGCAGCGCTGGTCTTCATGGCGGTCGTCAAGGTCAAGCTCGGCTTCGAGGCGCACGACATGGCCGCGCACCTGGACGCCTTCCGGCAGATCTCGCAGCTGCCGCTGGTTGACTGGGCCGTGGTGCCCGAGCTGAACCTCTGGGCCCACGTCGTGGCCGCCGCTCGCGAGAAGCCGGAGGACCGGGCGTGGCACGTCTTCACCATCGTCAGCATCATGCAGGCCCTGGGCCTCGAGACGGCCGACCGCGCGTTCGAGGTCGTCCGCGGTATCATGTGGGTAGATGCTATTGCCGAGGGCGATGATGACCTCCGTCGGGAAATCGACCGGCTTGCGTGGGGGAGCTTCGGAAGAATGGTCCGGGATTTGCAAGCTGTGTCAGAGGGAGTCTGTTTGGCGGGCCTGGGAACTAGCCTCAGCACGGAATGTACGCCTGAGTGACCATGCGGCGACCGCACTGTCGCTCGGCCGCTTTTTTCGGGGATCTTAATTACATAGAGTTAAGGAATCTGCTCGTTTTCGACGAAGAAAACTCAGCATGCCTGAGGCAAGGCGCGCACCGCAGTACATTTAATACAAGGTTTCGGAATACGTCTGATGTTGAATAGCAACAAAATGCCTCTTCCGCAATCGCGAGGGATACTCAAGAAAAGTGCACTATACAAGATTGCAGCAAGCTTATACACCATATAATTAATATAGCCGTTCCTCCCACCCATTTCTTGGTGTCGATTAAGCAGCCTAGCCATGGTTTTGTTGGAATAGGGGTCAGAATAGGGGTAGTTAGACGACTCACATCTATGTATAGAGAGTCGTGTAGCTCCCAAGTCCCCGAGCTGGTCACCTAAGCATAGAAGTAACTAAATCTGTATTTAGGTATTGATTAAATGAGAACCTGACGGTTTTAGCGGTATTGTGATCCCGCCGGCCACTAGGATTGCAGCCCTAGACCCCTGTTTCTGGGAAATGGTGATTCAACGTGCCACCCCTCTCCCTAACTCTCCCCGTAGAGCAAATCCGGTACTATCTTCTCAAGCCGTAGAGAGCAAAGGGTATTAATAATTGGTTAGCTGGCCCAGCCGTTACACCTACTATATGTATATAACTTTGATAGGAAGATATTTCTCTGTATCTATTAATATGACCCTATTCCTTCTTTAATATTAATAACGTTATTCCGGGGAATTAACCAGTACAATTTACATTTTCCACACTTTATGCAACCTTTCCTCATGGTTACCCTAACTGTGACGATATCTAAGCTGGTATCAAGTTACGTACGCCAACACGCCGGTCCCTGACTTGCCTGCCATTTGGATTTCCAAACATGCCGAATAACCTAATTAAGGCGACTTCACAGACGGACTGTAGTAAAAATCGGATTTCACGTCATCAAAAGAGCGCGTCGACATCAATTTACAAGTCGATCGATCAGCTTGCGAAAGGGGTGCCAGGAATTATGCACCAGGTGACATTACTCCGAGCTCAAGTACGGGAACTTCGAGAGACCAACCAGGACCTTCATAAGCGCCGCAGGACTAAAAAGGCACGCGTGCGTCAAGGAGGATCACTTGCTTTACCAGAAGGACAGGATCTTTCGGCGCAAAAAAAGATTGAAAAGCAGGGACAGTTAAAAGACGAAAGTTGTATTGTCGTCGGGGGGTTCGTACGAAGCAACGGCGCTGTGGACGATGCGGCAATGCTTGGTCATAAAACGCGCACTTGTGAAATTGATGTAAGTATGTCCCGGGAAGCGGACTCCGAATGGTTTTTATTAGTTTCAGGCGTTGTGGTTGAATTATTGGAATATTAATTGTATTGGTTCGGTTGAGGGTGCCGACTTGCTTATCAGATACCGTACAGAAATACCTTTTTATAGTTTGCGCCTCAGTCTCTGGCATATATTAAACTCGGTTTCAGAGACCCGAAAGTTAGCAGAACAAGGGAAACCGCCCCGAGCCCGGCCGCAGCGAAAAAGACGCCGCCCCCTGCTGTGAAATAAGTTTGGAAACCCCCAAGCAAGAGTGGTCCAAGTACACTTCCTAGCGTTTCCATCATAGCCAAGCCAGCCAGCGCTTCAGGCCTTTCTTTCCCTTCGTGCAGGTTCACAAAGTAGCCTTTGATGAACGATGGGGTGGGCAGCCCGACAGCAAGGAGGACCGTGATAGTGTAGACCTGCCATGCTTGGTCGGCAAAGCCCAGAGCTGTTAATGATAAACTCTGAATAGCGAGCGAAACCCAAGCCAAAAACAAGTCTCTGTTTCTGCGTCTCGACCGAGTCTGTAACGTCTGGAAGAATTCAACCTTGCGGAAAAGCTGCAGGGCCCGGGGAACCATATATAAGCTAGCAAAGATATAGAGCGCTGCCACCGAGTGGGCGATCGAGATAATGAAGCCGTTCTCCTTTCCGGTGAATCCGAATCGCAGTGACGTGTGCACCAATAGCGCATTGAAAACGTACGACTGGATAACGTTGTAAGTGAGCAGGCTAAGACCGATGGATAAATGAGTGGGCTGCCTTCGGAAGGGGCGTAGAGGGGAAAGGAGAACGTTGAACCATCGTCTGAACAAACTCAAGGAGACGTTATCGGCTCGGGTGTCAGCACCATGCCATTCTTCGCCACCTTCGGAGGCAGCAGCCCGTAGCTTTGTCCTCGGGCCTCGGCGCGTCACGCAAAGCTGTATGTACGACGCCGACACCACGAAGAGGGCTAGAGCGATGAAGAAGCTTACGGTGAAGTTCTGGAATAGCCCCGCCACGAAGGGACTGGTAGAAACCCCGATCATGTAGAGGGCGAGGGAATAGCTGATCAGCGACGATGCTTTCTCTTTACGTCGCGATTGAGAATACACGGCGTTGAGAATAAAGTGGAGGAGGTTGTCTGAAGCTAAACCCTCGAAGATGCGGCTAGAAAGGGCTATATAAATGCTGTTGATAGACACTGTTGTGCAATCAGATTCCCATTTTCTAGTCGAGATCGAGGCGACGAGAACACACCACCGAGAAGCAGCATCGCGACGCTCATCGAACGGCAAAGCATCCAGAGCAGCAGTCCCAGTTTACGACTCGTAGCCGCCAGTCTTTGCAAGTACCCGAGTGCAGAGATTCCGAGGATATTGGCGATGCACGTGGCGGCGGCGACAAAGCCGGCATATCTGCTAGTTTCCCCGTTTTCGCAATGCCGGGGATCTCTACAGAGAAGCGTCGCGTAGGCAAAGTAAGCCGTGGCCGAAGTCGACGCCATGGCAAGGGCCGCGAGAAGCGCTACTGGCAAGACATACTCGGGTACAAAGTCTTGGCTAGTTGGTGATGCGTCGTGGGTATGAGAATTGCCATCGCTCGGCTCGTCTTCTAAAAGGGCCGTGGTCTCCTGCTCGTAAACTGTTGCACCGCGCTCCATGAGTAGTTGGTAATGAAAGAATGATACTTAACCATCAATGGTGGCGGAGAGGAGGGTACAACGTAGTACATGTACTTTCATGCAGCCTGCACGTAGCCGGGAGCCGAGCGGGAGGTACGGCAGCACCACATTTTCTTAAATAATCCGGGAGCAATGCTCACACCACACCCTTTCCAGCCGAGCCACGATGTCCCCTAGTTATGTCTTAGTTCCCATGAGCAGCCATGGACACAATTTTGCAAGGCCTCATCGACACGCTCAAATCCACGTTGCTGGACCTCAGACACAACGCGGATGGCTCTCTGCAGGCCGCACTCCACAATACGGAAAAGCTCCCCGACAAGAAGCTTTATCTGCTGGCATCAGAAGCGTTGGATCTGCTCTCAGAAGTACGACTCGTACTAGAGCCTAGCCAGCTCGTTCTGGCTGATCATTTTTTTGGTATATTGCAAAACCTCCCCCCCGGGAACCAAACCCTGTCACGAGACCTTGCAGCTAATATGGATTAAGGCTACATGAGCACGAAAGCGCTATGCGCCGCCGTCGAATTGAACATTCCCGACTTGCTCGCCTCTGGGCCGATGACGCTGTCGCAGCTGGCGAGCGAATGCGATGGCCGGCCCGACCGCCTCGGCCAGGTCATGCGCACGCTGCGTAACAATGGCATATTCTCATATGACGCGGAAACAGACGCCTATCAAAATAATTCTGCTTCCACGTTGCTCCTATCCAGCCATTGGACCCAATGGCGGAACTGGATAGAACTCTATGGGAACGAGTTCTACGATATGGCCTGCGGCATTCCTGTCTCGTGCAAGAATGACATCTCCCGCTGTCCGGCGCAAGTTAACTATGATACGGACGATACCATGTTGAAGTATTTTACCGACCAAGGTTGGATTCCTAAATTCCATAAGACGCTTAGCGGTGGTGCCGTCGCGCAGGCCCCGGGAATTGTCCAGGACTACCCCTGGGAGGAGGTGGCGACGAGCACGGTGCTCGACATCGGCGGGGGCGGCGGGGGTCTGATCGCTTCGCTTCTTCGAGAGTACAAGACTATGAAGGGTGCCATCCTTGAAGTGCCTCGGGCGATTGAGCAAGCCAGGTTCAACTTCCACAGCCCGGAGGGCCCATATACAGATGTCAGACACCAGATACCTCTAGAGAGCCTGATAGAGGGCGATTTCTTCAAGGAAGTTCCGCCGTCCGATGTGTACACCATCAAGTGGTGTCTACATGACTGGGATGACCAAAAGGCTAGCCAGATTCTGACAAATATCCGCAAAGCTATCACAGAGACGGCCAGTAGCCGACTTGTCGTCCTCGAATCCGTATTGAAAGACGGCCATATGGGGAGGATGTCGAGATATGCCGACATGAACATGATGGTGGCGGTGGGTGGCAAGGAGCGGGACGAAAAGCAATGGCGACAGTTGGCAGACGAGACGGGATGGGACCTGAGAGCGATCTACTATCTCCGCAATTCTTGGCCGTGCGCTATGGAATTCGTGCCGATCCGGCCGCTGAAGGGCGCTCCTCTAGCAAGCGCCTATGTTGCCTCGACCAGGCCTAGATATGTCGTGGCTGATATGCGATTCCTAGAACCGTGGGATGGCGGCAGAGGGAATCCCTACGTGCGGATAGACGCAGCGCCCGGATTTGATAGGATGAATTTCGAGTGGCAGGATCATGCCGTTACCATCCAAGACGCGCGGCCTACGATGAGAGACTTTGCGTTGGACATCCACGGTTTCGCCTATATCGAGGACGCCATCTCGCAGGATGTCGTCGATGCCTTGCGCGGCAATGATAAGAGCGCGGTGAAGGCGTTGTACTATCCGCACGTCGAGGATTTGGTGAAGCGCATTTCCGGTGCCCGCAGAATCATTATTTTTGACCACACGCAACGCAAGAGGAGGCCCGACCTCGGCAAGACCCAAAATGACGACGGCAAGGAGCAGCCGGCGACTATGGTGACTCACATCTCGATCCCGCAACATCCCAACTTGGGTTGACATGTTCTAGGTTCACTGCGATCAGTCGGCAAAGGGCGCGATCCGACGTCTGAGGATGAACATCGACGAGTCGGAGGATGTCGAGGAGCTCTTGAGGGGTCGGGTGCAGATGATAAAGTAAGTCGAGACCCGCGAGGTCGCCATGCTTTAACGTTCCTCCTGACCATGCCGCAGCGTTTGGAGGCCGCTGAACGGCCCGGTCCGAGATTGGCCCCTGGCGACCATGGATTATCAGAGCGTCAAGCCTTCCGACATGTATCCGTGCGATCTCCTCAAGGGAGAGTACGAGGAACGCGGCCAGACGGCGACATTTACGTATTCCGACCAGCACAGATGGTACTATCTCGACCGGCAGGAGACGAACGAGGTCACCATAATAAAGATCTGGGATAGTCGGACGGATGGTGTCAGCAAATGTAAGTGCTATCATGTCTAGGCGAACAACCCCTTTTTGCTTGCCTATTATGATTGTCTGGTAGTTGACTTGGTTCTCAGTCTGCGCACATGCTGCATTCAATCACCCGGATGCGCCCCTAGATGTCGAGCCGAGAGAAAGCGTCGAAGTTAGGTGCTTGGTCATTTACTAAGCGACTAGAACTTTTGGACGTTTTTATGTACGAATCGCCACAGCCGAAATAACACAATGGCATCGATAATTTATTTATGTAGGTATGCGATAGATCAGTGTTGACTTATAGCCGGTCACGTGACCACTGAGGTCAGTTCGAATAGGGGTTCCACCCCCCTATTTTCTATGTCGCACGTTCCAATACTCTAAGCCTTGCACTATACAGCATCAATAGCGACTACAGTATACTCTACCAGGCTATATAAGACCCTGAAGATTCAGGTAGCTAGCAGTTAGAGCTCTTACCCTAATCCGTAGAGCTAGGTAATAAATCCTCTTGACTTTTCACACCTACCCTGCGCTAGATTGACGGGCTGGCCGGGAAATGGGAAGCCTAGCAGCGCTGGGCATGAAAGAAATTCTCTTGTCGTTGAACAGGGATATCGTATTGTCGGAGAACAAATTTGAATGCAAATAGAGCCCTTCGTCTACGAATGTGATGGACACATATATGAGTAGATCTCGAGACTTGTTCCCGCAAGTTATCAAACACACTCGAATAACCTCATGTACACCGCTGTAACTGTGTGCCTCATGTCGCATGTGTATCGCAGTATCAAGACTCTTCAGAGATCTTGCTCTGCCTTATGCTAGCTCGGGTACCTTTACTCGCTTCGCACGGCCTTCGTCTTCTCCGTCTCCCGGCGTCAATGGACGCTTCGATTCGGGCTTGACGATGTTTTTCCCGTGCTGCCGCGTCTCCTTCGTAAGGACGCCTTGTATCCTGCGTAATGCTTCGCCAAGTTCCGATCTGGGAACCGCAAAGCTCACGCGCATCCACCCCTTTTCGTTCTCCGGCAAGTGGTATGCCCTTCCTGCGCTCACCAGGACGCCGGCGTCTTCGAGTGTCGAGACCATGGAAGCCTCATCCTCCCATGTCTCGGCCCAGGGCGCCAGCTTCGCAAAGACGTACAGCCCGGCGTTGCAGGGAACGTAGGGGACCCCGTTTGCTTTGAAAAAGGACGTCAACTCGGTGTAGGCGGCCGAGAGCCTTTCCGCGTTGAGCGTGATGAGCGATGGCAGTTTGGGCGAGGTCAGCAGATCGGTCACGAAGATCGTGGAGAGGGCGGAGATCTGCGTGTTAGCCGCGAGCGCGAGACCGACAGCCATGTTTTCGTTGAACTGGGTTACCGCACATCCCTAATTATGTCGTATTCGGGTCAGTGATGGATACGGCGCAAGAAAATTTCTGGCGAGTACATGCCATTCGAAACCCGCTTTGGCCGAAGTCCTTGCTCGTGCTCCATACCATATGTACGCGAGATTTGTCGGCGCCGATCTTGTCGAGGTCCAATGACAGGACGGAGACGAAGGGTGTCGGGTTGACCAGATCCGGGCTTGGAAACCTGGAAAGGGCGTAGACCTCGTCCGAAATGAAGTGGATGCGGTGCTTCTTGCAAAATCTCAAGCACTGTTCTAGTACCGCCTCTGGATAGCAGACGGCGAGAGGATTATGGGGGTTCGTGATCATCATGGCTCTGACGGGACAGGTTGCCGAGGCATAAGCCTCTTCTAACGCCGGCAGCAGCTGATCTTCGCAGAAGCTGGCATCCAGCGAAGGGAGAGACACGATTATGGGGTTGACGGCGGAGCGGACCCGGATTCCGAAGTCAAATCCGTTCCAGTATGGACCAGGCAGTAGGACTCCGTCGCCTGCTTCGCAAATGTTGTACAAGAGAGCGTCGATGCAGCCGGAGGCGCCGGGGGCGGTAGACAGGTGCGAAGGAATGATGGGAACATGTGGCGAAAAGTACCGATTGAGCAGGCTCGCATATGCGTCAATGAGATCCGGGTCGCCGGAGAAGCCTCGAGGATAGGAGAAGTGCTAAGAAGGCGTGTGAGCCGCATATTTTACCCCTGAGCATCTGGGCATTCGAGGATAGAGATACTTTCTGTTCTAGATTTCGCGCAATGGAGTCTTTGCAGATATCCATCAGCTCCGGGCGTATCAGCCAATTCTCGGAGGTGGAGAGGTCGATGTTGGTATTGTTCTTGGCCTTTCTTTGATTAACGGCCCCTTGGATCTTGGGCATGATGGCTTCCACGTTGGAGCATCCTCGACTGGACAGACCGTGTCGGCTGGGTGTAGCCATGATTCCTCGAAGGCCTGGTGGGAGGGACCAAAGAAGATGGGCTGGCGACGAGATTCAGCCAGAAAAGTGAATGTAGTTTCTAGAGAACCTATGCATATCGGAGATGTTACGAACTATTTTTATACCCGTCTGTTTCGTTGAGTGCACCCGTCCGCAGATTGGGTTACTGAGTTTGTCAAAGGAAAATGCTTCAATATACGGCGCCCGGATCCTAACACTCATGTTAGGCCGCATAGAGTTTTAGACAAATTTAACGGTCCTACTCACTGAGGCTATATGGCTGCCTCGGATTTCACGGATTCATCGTGCTACGTCTAACAAGAATGTAGGGTTTGACGGGGTGTTTCAACTATACTATATGACTCGGTAGTATCCGAGCCACCACAGCTTTTCTTGATTACACAGCTGTAGCTTTTCTGCACCTACACACACGTGCTATAATCCATCCCCACGACCAAAGACCGGGGCGAATAGGTAATCATGGACCAACCAAATGATAAATACGACCCATCTCACCAGCAGTATTACCCACCAGGGGGCATGTCCATCTTCCTTGATATTCTTATTGGTCACATTCTCCATAGCTCGCATGACCGGCCCCCATATAGCAAGGAAAATAGAAGCACCTAGGTTGGCGTACGCCGAGTCCGGGGGCTCGTAGACTGGGAAGTCTGCCAAATACTGCTGATACCGTGGCGGAAGATGCGATTCTTTCCCGCCATCGATTAAAAGGTTCTGAACGGTTATGTTAGCAGTCCCTTAACGTTGATCGCGCCGGTTTGAGTGTTGGTGTTGCTTTGCCTTGAAGCGGGCTCTCTTACCATATAACGCCGACTGGGAGCCGGGGGTGGATGCCTCACCATGGCGGCGCCGAGGGTCTGAAGCGTGATGCGGCTGCCGACCTCGTCTCTGTCACTTTTACCTATCGGCTCACCGATGATGCATATGTCCCGATAAGCGATCCCTCCCCCTTCGGATGCAATAATCCGTGTATATTGGTCTGGCCTTATTAGGTAGGCTACTCCAACTACATCGGGTGCGACCCCCTGTTCGGCATCGGTGTACTGGCGTGGCGCGACAGAGCTGAAGGATGGCTCGGAATACGGCATGCCGGGGATGTCCATTCTGAGCACCCATCCCGGAATGCGTACTACGCGGGTGTCGAGTGGAACGATGCCTCGGCTCCCGGTAAATTTGGCGGAGCTCATGTTGGAGCCGTAAGCAAAATACCACAGCGGCTTGGATTTCAAATCCATCTTGATGACGAGAACAATTTTATGCACCGGCGGCAACACTTAGCCTGCCACTCGGCGGAATTTCAGGAGTCTGCTGCATCAACTATGAGGGATGTTTTATGTTCTGCACGAAACACATCCGGGCTCCGAGTGTTTTTGTTGCGGCTGATAACCCTCACTAATCCGCTAAGATCATACTGAGACATGGTAAGCGCCCAGGTCGGCAAGGATTTGTAAAGCTGTGCAGTATCAATTGTCCCAGAATTACAAGCAAACGTCGAGCGTACACCTTAAGTTAGTGCATAATCGTTCATGACGCCACGGTCACATATGCCCAATTAAATCAAGTCTCCCCGATTTATACACCCGATGTTGCCGTAGTCGTGTAGCGTGCATTGTAGGTACCTTTTACTTCTATACTGCTCAGCTTGGCAATGATGCCTTCTATCAGTGCCCGTTCGAGACGGCGGGATACTGTTCTCTCCGAGATATCGCTAGCTCTCCAAACGCCACTGCCCCTTTTAGATCTCGAGTCTAGCTTCGTCAAAAATGGCGGGGATTCCCTAGCTTCGATCCGCCTGCAGGCCGCCCTGAGAGAGCAAGGCATACATATCTCCGTGGTCTCGATATTCGCGGCAGACACGTTGCTCTACCTCGCCGACTGCGACGATGCCAACCCTTCCCCAGCTTGCGGAGACCTGCTTCTCGTACCCAAATCTTCTCCCGGGACCAAACGGACATGTCTCAGCATCAACGAGCAGCCCCCGAAGCGCCACCGCCGATTCAGGTCTGCGACGGCGGCACATGACGGGAGGCCAACGCCCGCGAAGCACCCCATGACGGAGATGCAGTTGTCGCTGCTCCACTCCACGCGGACCAGACCTACTCGCAATGTAATCTCATATTTCGAGGCACACCGGCCAGAACACGTTCCTGCGCTGAAACGGGCGTGGAGGGCCGTCTTAACGCGGGAGGAAATCTTCAGGATGTCTTTTGAAGTCGACGAGTCTGGGGGGCACATGTGGGAGGGCGAGGAAGTACCGTTTGTTTGGGAGGAGACAGTTGTCGAAGACGAATGCTCGTACCGACGACAGATCCAGAGCCCGATACTTCCTGGTCCGGCTCTCGGATACAGTTTCAGAGTTATGACGCTTCGAGCCGAAGGAGTCGAGCGTGAAAGCACCGTCATTTGGCAGGTCCATCACGCCCTGGTCGATGGAATATCTTGTGCCCTGATCCGTTCGAAGGTCCAACGCGTGCTCGAGGGGCACCACATTCTCCCGGGCCTTTCATTTGCGAGTTTCTCCTCGAAGCTTCAGTCGTTGCAGCGGCAGAGGCACGCATCCGCAGCAGCGTTCTGGGCACAGAAAGCGAAAGAGCACCCTTCTCCATCCACGCGGCTCTTGCTGCCGACCCCGTCACGTGCCCAGAGCTCTCCAGAAACATCATTCGGTCAAGTGTATGTCAATTCTGACGTCGACAAGCTACGGGCCTATGCCAAGCAGATGGGAGTCACCGTGGCATCTCTATACTCTGCGGCGTGGGGGCTCGTCTTGGCCAGATACTCCGATTCGACCGACTTCTGTTTCGGGGTCGTACTCTCTGGCCGCGATCTGCCGATCGAAGGAGTCCAGTCCGTCGTGGGGCCCACGATTAATACGCTACCGCTCTACATTTCCCTGAATACCAGCTCGACCGTCGAGACATACGCTCGCCAGGTGTTCTCCTCTCTGTTGGAGTTGACTTCTTTTCAGTGGACGACGCCGAGTCATGGTTTTAACCGAAACTTTTCTTCCGCGGTCAATGTTCGTTTCGAAGAACCGACATTGTCTGGAGCTCCGTTCGGCCCCCTCAAATGTCCTCACAGCAGAGTAGATTCCGACTTTCCCATCCACATCGAAGTAGGGAATTGCGGTCGCACCTGCATCAGCTACGATACCGCGTCGTTTATCGAGGCTCACATGAAATGCCTGGGCGCGACACTTGCCATAGCCCTCGACGCTGTCATGAAGCGTAGCGCGACTCTGGCATCTTGTTTGGATTCTCTTATCGGAAGTCAGCAGCGATCCGACCTGGGGCGGATGGGAAATTGGACTTCGGGATTGACCAGACACGGTTCTGTCAATGATGATCTCGTCTCGCTGTTCGTGAAGGCGAAAGATGCAGACCCTTCCGCCGTTGCCGTCGAGCACTGCTCTCGTATCCTCCAGTACGCGGAACTTCACGAACAGGCCTCTCTCGTGGCCGAGCACCTATCGATGCGCGTTGCGCCAGGGGACGTCGTCTGCGTCCATGCCGACCGGACAATCAACTGGATCGTTGCCATCTATGCCGTCCTCGTCGCCGGCGGGACTTACTGTCCCCTCGACCCGGATCTTCCTGAGGCTGCCCGTGATGCTAACTTCACCACGGCGAAGGCGAAACTATTCTTAACAGGAAGCGTCGCGGCTAAATCGGCCAAACCGGCTTCTTGCAAACTGTGTCTATGTGTGGAAGAGCTGCTCCGGAAAGAAATTGTTCATTGCGACACTGACTCGAGTGTCCCGCGCCCGGATGCGAGCGCATACCTCTGCTTCACCTCTGGGTCTACGGGGAAGCCCAAAGGAGTCATATGCCGGCATGCAGGATTGGTCGCGCTCCAGAAAGATTTCCAGGTAAGATTGCAAGCGCGCCCCGGATGGAGGGTCGCACAGTTCATGTCTCCAGGATTTGATGGCAGTATACACGAGATCTTCTCCACCTTAAGCTACGGTGCTACGCTGGTACTTAGAGACGGCGCCAGACCATTTGATCATCTTAAGACATGTGACGCAGCCATCTTGACGCCTTCCATGGCCAAGGCATTCGATGTGGGTGAATTTCCGAACCTAAAGACCGTTTATCTCGTTGGAGAAGCAGTCCCTCAGAGTGTGTGCGACGCTTGGGCGGGCCAGAAGCAGCTCTTCAACATGTATGGGCCGACCGAGGCTACCTGCGGCGCGACTATCAAATCTTTGGTGGCGCACGAACCCGTGACGATCGGGACTCCTAATCCTTCGACGAGACTGTGCATTCTCGACAGTCATCAAAGATTGGCACCATTGGGTGTCATCGGCGAAATCTACATTGCCGGTATCCAGGTCGCTGCTGGATACGTGGGACTTGCCGACGAGACCGCCAAACGATTCCTGCGTGACTCCATCGATCCCCGGCACGGTAGCGAGTGGATGTATAGGACGGGAGATCGAGCGTACTGGGATGAGCGGGGAGAGTTGCGGTTGATGGGCCGCGGCGATCGCCAAATCAAGCTGCGAGGGTTCCGAATCGACTTGGATGACCTGGAGGCCCGGATGACGAGGGCGGACAAGAATTGCACCGCGGTTGCGGTAGCCCTCCACGATGGACATCTGGTAGCCTTGGTTCAGCCTGCTGATATAGACTCGAGCGAGTTTAGGTCACGACTTCTTCGGCACGTCCCTGTCTACGCCCTGCCTCGCTCGATTCAAGCTGTGCAGTCGTTTCCTACGACTCCTGCTGGGAAAGTGGACTATAAAGCCATCGCAGACACGGTATACCCAGAAGCTACGCACGCGGATATACCATCAACCGCCTGGGAGAAAGTTGTGACAACGTCATTAAGAGATGTGCTGGGAATGCCTGCGGATGCTCCGATCAACCTCGAGGCTAGTTTTAGCGACTTGGGGGGAAATTCTGTCGTGGCACTCTTATTGTCGAACCGGCTCTCCAGGTCTTTTAAGCAACGCGTCCCAGTCCAGATAATATTGGATTCGGTCTCAATCCGGGAGTTGGTAGAAGCACTGGCGGGGTTGGAAATCCCGGACGAGCAGACTATCGATGTCGCACTGGGAGAGCACCGCGTATCGCCGATCGAAAGTGAGTGGTGGCATAAGTACCAATCGGACCGAGACACATCTGCGTTCCAAGTCACCTATGCGTGCGAGCTTCCAAGCTCGATCGAGACGGAGAAGCTCGTCTCGGCCTGGAACCTGATCCTGCGCAGACATCGCATTCTCAGCTGCCGGTTCAGGTACTCGGGCTCTCGGGGCTTGCTTAGAGAGTATGCTCAACTCCCGCCCACTGCCAGAGTGGTCCAAGTCATCGACTTCCAACGCGAGGTCAACCTTCCGTTTGATCTCGCAGATGATGACCTGATCCGAGTCTCCATCGCCCCCAAGCACATGCTGGTTGTGATTAGCCACATCATCTGCGACCTGACAACGCTCAGGACTCTATTACTAGAAGTCGCGCGCAGTTATCAAGGCAGAGAATTGGCACCTCTCGCAAAAACCTACTCTCAGACGACGTGGTCAATCCCCACCCCGCCTCCCCGGTTGTCCTTTTGGTCCAACTACCTCGCAGGCGCACCCGAATCCCGATTCTCCCTGGGCCGCAATGGCATGAGAAGGAAAACCTGGAGCGGATCATCTCGCATCTGCGAGATCCCGGCAGACACCCATCAGGCCATGCTCCGTTTCGTCTCGTTCAACAAATCGACGATGCACCAACTAGCACTCGCGGCCGTCTCGCTGGCTCTGCAGCACGACACCGCGACGTGCGACATCGTCATCGGCGCCCCGTATTTGAACCGCAACTCCGAGGAGGATCAAGACGTGGTTGGCTTGTACTTGGAGCCGCTCCCTATTCGCGTTCTTTATCCGCACTCGGGGCCAGGAGCACGGGGTGACGGGGCTCCGAAATCATCGCCCCCCCGACTGGAGTCGAGCCGTGACTCGTTCATCAAGTCGGTGCAGCTGTCCAGCAGAGCTGCACTCTCGCACGCTGTGCCGTGGGACCAGCTGCTCTCGCACCTGGGCATCCGAGCGGATTTTCCGAACCATCCCCTCTTCGACGCCATGGTCACGTTTCACGAGGAAAACGACGAGGTCCGCTTCCCGATCGATGGTATCCGTTCCCTACCTACTTGGAGCGAAGGTGCCAAGTTCAAAATCATGGCCGAGTTTACGGCAAAGAAAGACGGGACTATAACTCTGAGGCTAGAGTACAGTGACGAGTGTTTTTCCGAAGAGGATGCGTGTTTGATGGAGCTGTTGGTGCTCACTGCACTTCACGGATTGACAGCTGATGGCGAGTTCGATGTGATACTCCGGAAGCTGAGGTCTGTCAGAAGCAACTTTGTTCGCCATGGCCGTCACCTGGACTTCAATCCTATACACTAGACAGGCAAGCGAGAACTGTAAATGAATTTATTCAACATAAAAACTATATAACTTTAGATAACGTATGACATCTCGCTTGGATTTGGCATTTCCGCCAACGGATTTGTTTATGGCAACTCCCAAATTTCGGATAGGGGCTGATTACACAAGAATAATAAGCATGGATTATGAGATCCGAACTGTTATGCCAACCCTCAGTATGTGCTCTGCAATATTTGATGCTCAACTCGGGCTGTGGTCTGCGATTCGGTGCCCGACCAGCAGGCAGATCGAGGAGGCGAGTCAAATAGTATATTATGTGAGTGCGGGTCTCCGCCCGTGCGGTATCTTCTCCCTTTCATCTCCGCCATATCGTCCTATAAGCCCTAATAAAATGTATGACGTATCACTGAATATGTTTGTGCTTCTCTTGGCCGCCGCCGCATTTATCGTGCATGGACTGTCTCGGTGGCGCAGAATCAATGGTCTTGTTTCATATGCAATTCATGTGAGTCTCCTCGTACCTTGGCGAACTTGAGAGACGAATAAGACTAATTCCTCTCCCGTGCTACCTTGTTTGGAGATATCCGATCAAAGCTGTCGCCGATGGACAATCGATTCCCACCTGCCCCTATCGGTGGCCCGATGGCCAGGGCGACGTTGCAAAGTTTCTAGAGGGCGAGGAGAACAGCGAAAGCTGGGGAAAGCAATACGGCACAGTGTATAGGCTCTGGAACGGAATGACGCCGGAAGTGTACTTGACCATAACCCGCGAAGCTTACTTGCGACGATGTTGACCTGTTTCCAGGGTCGTGAGGGAACCGGCGGACGTTCAGACGGTATTCAAAGACTCGGACAAGCATACGAAGGGGGTCAACAATAACGCAGGCTGGTTGATGGGAGAGCTTCTTGGGAAGTGTGTGGGTTTGATCAGCGGCACCGAATACCAGAAGGTCAAGGCGGCAATCAACCCTCCCTTTACGCACCGGAGTGCTTCGACATACCTAGCGCGAATTTACAGCATTACTGAGCAGCATATCGGTATTATTTCCACTACAGGGAGACTGCGGCACAACCTGATCAACCCAGTAACAGATCTGAGGCTTATCCCGTTTTGGGCCATAGCCGACATCATCTACGGCGAACTAGGGACAGGGCTGAAGAAGGAGCTGGAAAAGCTCGTCGTACTCAGGGAGTCTCTTTGGACACGTATGATCCAGGGGGGCGCTACAAGGTACGCGTGGAGCCAGTACCTGCCAACTAAGACCACGCGAGACCTAAGAAATTTCAAAAAGAGCTGGGCTCGGTTCAATGACGAGGTACACAAAGCAAGCCTACTAGCAGGGAATGAAACTGCCATCGTATTGATGTTCTCAGAGGTGAAGAGCGGCAGTATGACTATGGAGCAGCTCCTCCAGACAGTAGACGAGATGCTCTTCGCTAACCTAGATGTTACTATGGGCGGAGTATCCTGGGTCCTACTCTACCTTGCCGCCAACCAGGACGTGCAGGGACAGATCCGGCAGGAAATTCGACAGGCACGAAATTCGGGAACTAAAGGACAAGGTTGGGACCAATACCTCCAAAGCTCCTCGACGATGCTGGCCGCTTCGATCCTGGAGTCTGGACGGCTGAAACCGCTGGCCGCCTTCTCCGTCCCGCAATCGGCGCCCACGGACCGCGTCGTCGCCGGGTTTCGGGTACCGGCCGGAACGAGCTTCGTCGTCGACACGCATGCGCTCAACATCAAGAACGCGTACTGGGGTGCTGACGGGGAAACCTACCGTCCTTCTCGCTTCCTCGACCGTAAGCCGTCGGATATGCGATACCAATTCTGGAGATTCGGCTTCGGGCCTCGACAGTGTCTGGGCAGATTCGTCGTGGATCTCGTCATCCGAGTATTGGTGGCGCAGTTGGTGGAAAAGTACCAGCTTGGCCTAACCCAGACGACACAGTGGACAAAGAATCCCAACACCTGGATTCTGCATCCCGAAACGGAAATCAGGTGTGACAACATGGGGGCGGATTAGAATATGTGGGATACAGGTTAGGGGATGGATAAACAGGGAACTCGGTTGTTCAGTCGAATATTTTAGCTCTAATTAATGGATATTATGGTCGTATATCTTCCAGCCTGGCTGCCCTGCTGTTCATTTCTTTAAATATTTTTATTATATTTCCATTTTTATCATTTGGTATAATCGCTTCTTGAAACGCAGTGTATCTTGCCGCGGATAATTACGATATGCACTTGAGGGGGTTGAGGGTGGATGACCATCTTAGGGGTTTAAATCCGCCTCTTCTCGGAGGATGTTAGCCAACCTTGTCAGTCGGCGCTCCACTTCAGTCATTTCGAGGGCCAAGGCAGAGATATCATTGACATTTGCCAGGACGCCGTCGCGCTCTCCCTCATGTGCGGCAATGCCGGCTGCTCGGGTCGCACGCAGCCACCGTGCTACGGCTAAGCCGCGCTTGACTTGCCGCTGAACCATGACGACCTCCATGGCGCGGCGGTCGTCGTCGTCCATCTGGAACGGATGACCAAGCGGCAGGCCCGACTCCGTCGGCGGGCTTTGCATATCGCCGCTCGCGCGGATAGCGCTACCTATTATCGACGAGCCGGTGCTCTGTCTCCTCATCTTGTCTTTGTTCCCGAGCGCGAGCCTGCATGACTCGACCAGGAGCTCCGTCACTTGGTGCGCCACGACGCACACCATGAGCTCGGCCCGCGCCCGCTCGAGGTCGGGCCGGCGTTGCAGGTGCTCGACCGCAGACTGCAGCTCCTGCATGGCCAGCTTAACAATGTTCAGCGTCGCGTATAAGTCGTGGTGGCTCCGGGCGACGTCCAGCTCTAGCTGATGCGCCGTGTGAAGGAGCGGCTGCATTGTAGAAATGCCGCGATCCGGCGCGCGTTGGGGGTAATTCCGGTCGAAGGTGTTGTTGGTACGACGGCCAGAGATAGTCTCGTCGCCGCAGACTACCGCAGCGGGAGCTAGTGGGGCATTATCCACCACCGCCGCAAAACTGTGGGCGGAGCGGCCCGAGTGGAGTAGATCAACGCCGGGGTGTGGGGGCTGGTTTGGAGGAGCGGCGCTCTCCGCACCCAAGCCTGTCGCGGGATCCGGGCCCGGCAAGAAGTCGAGTACCTCCGAGTCGAACTCCGTATCGGCTATTGGGTCGTTAGAGACCCCGCCAGGTTGTTGCAGACGGAATGAGCTCAGATCAGATGCTTCTGAAAACAAGAGAGACCGCGTGCGTCGAGACTGGTTACTATCTGGCGTGGTAGGGAGCGAAGACATCGATAAGGATTGCGACCAGATAGTATCGATGCCATCTGCGGTGGCGGAATGGGAGAAATCGGCCCAAAAGTCACGCGGCGTCTGGCTTTGCTCGGCTTCAGGAGACCCATCTCGTACGTCCTCGCGGCCTAAGAGCGGCGTCGGGCTACCGAGCTGAACACGCAAAGGCGCGCCTGTCTCAGGAGCTTCTGGAGGGGTCTCCTGCTGCTGCACGTGTCTCTTCTTCTGGGGGTGGCATTCGCGTTGCTCCTGGTCCTCTCGTCTTCGATTCCGTCCCCGTATCCCAGGCACGCGCCCGACTCGGGACTCTGAATAGTGGCAGCGGAGCTGAAGCGATGAACAGCGGACGCAGCCCGTCGTTTCGCCAGAACACTTTGTCTTTTGGATCGGTCAAGTTAGATCGCGTATGACAGCATGAGGCCGGGGGGATGGCTCATACTTTGGAGGCATTGCATCCATCACAGGCGCTTCGAAATCGGACAGGCCTCATTGCTGTTACGGTCCTTCCAGACTCAGCATTCAGTGTTCCTCGAAGGAATTTTGTGCGATATAAAGAGATGGGTTAAAGGATGCATACCTTACGAGTAATAGCGTAACATGGAAAGCCGTATAATTAGACTATGCGGTATAGTAAGAACAGCGATGATCAGAACAGTCACAGCGCTGTTTGCCACAAAGTCTCAATCCTGTCGTTTCATAACGAGGACGATGGAGACGGAACGGGTGACAAGGTGACAAGGCAACAAGATGACCACCAACTACCCCAAGACGGTGGCGTTTTGCAAGTTGGACGTTCGTGAACCGCATGTTGCGCCGACGTCACAGCCTCGCAACTCCGTACACAGTCAGCCGGCAGGGTACATTTCAACATCCCTGCACTTGCAGTTTACGGGAGTTTCCCTGGGAAGCTTCTTCCTAAAGCTAGCGTTCCTAGTTACCAAGACTTTAGGGCGCGGGGATTTCCTCATCCCGGTGCTCTAGGGATATATATAGAGGGGCACACTGCACACCACTCCATTTCTGCCGAGCTTAGCGCTTACCTACAGTAGGTAGTTCCATAAACCAACCTTCTTACACTCTGAATAACTTCTTTCTGATCAGCTCTACTGCGACAATTCCAGGGTTAAACGATACAGCTTTAATTTGGGCCTTGTCAGCTGTGCAGGTAGTGATCGTGACTGGAGTTTGACATGCCAGAAGCTAACTATGTAAGTCTATCTATGTGTTCGTCATATTTGTCATCTCGTCAGACATACTGCGTAGCAGTGAAGGATCAAAGACGTAGCAGTGAAGGATCGCACAGTTGTAGTGCAGGACCAGAGTTCGTATATAGGCCAGCCTCGACTATACACCACTTTGTATGCGAACCAATCATGTATGTGCGCGACCCTACCTGTTTGAAATAACCGGACCGTTTGTCGCTTACAGCGTTAATAGTCAGCCATTGCGGAGCCGGGCTGAAAAGTATAGATGTGGTTACACAACCGCCGCCCTTCCCCTCGTAAGCATCCTCAGTCCTCTGCTCCGCGCATACAGCAGTTTGGGGTATATTGACGAAGAACTGCATAGTAATGCTGACGGACGAGCTGAATAACAGATGCAGAGGGATACTGCGAGGCTCTGATGCAACCGTATTCTGGCACGTGGGATCCCACACAGTCGGAAACTCACGAGAATAGTAATCGAAACTATACAGCTGATTATAAGATCAAATGCGCTGGTTGCCTTTTCGAATTTGGTGACCTATACCATGTCTGTTCCCACTTTACTTTCGCCGCCTTATTGACCCATTTTCGAGTCGTCAGGACGCCTGAGATTTCACCCTCTAGCTAAGCCCGCACGTTGTACGGTATGTAATCTTACGGAAGCCCGTGGTGTTGCATCCCGATTCTTCATGGAGAATGAGAAATCAAGCGGCCATCACTTTCTGCGCAGCTGTGCCCCCAAGTTGAACAGCTGTGTAAAAGTACAGCAACATCTCCAGATGCGCTATCTCTTTGGGGCTTGGCGAACTGTGCCCGGCTAACGACGTCTTTGTTCACAGACATGAACGGTGCTCCCGTTGACATCAACACAACGCCGGCGGCTCAGTCCCCGACCGGCGTGTACGACTTCGACAGTCCCGTCAACAGTGCGATGATTTTTTACGTCGTGAGCTCGGTGTTTATGGTCTTAGCCGCCATCGTCGTTCTCTTGAAGCTTTACATCCGTCTCTTTGTCCATAAAAAGCCCGGGCTCGACGATGTGTGCACCGTCGGCGCTTTCATCCTGCAGACAACCTATGTGGCTCTTCTCGACCATCTGTTCGCCAATGGCGGCGCTCGCCACCAATGGGACATGTCTATAGCAAAACTCCAATCGGTCTTGTCGCAGCAATCCCGCGCAGCCATTATCCAGATGCCGACTTACCTCCTTGCCAAGCTGGCGCTGCTCTTCCTCTTCCATCGCATATTCGGCCCCAAGAAGGCGTTCAAATGGGCTATCATCGTTGGATGCATTGTTGTGACCTGCGTCTACCTCACAGTAATGTTCATCTACGTTTTCGCTGACGCCCAGGGCGTCCTAGTCCCCACCAGCTACGGTGTTGCTTGTATCAACCTCATCACCGACATATATCTGCTGGTGCTGCCCATGGCGGCTATCAACTCGTTGCACCTGCCTCTTGCCCGCAAGATCGGTATTGCCGCAGTGTTTGCTGCTGGGTTACTGTAAGTTCGGAGGCCAGATAATTACCTAGTGCTTTGGCTAGTTCTAAACTCTTTCGACAGTGCCTGCGCAATGAGCGCTCTCGCGCTTTATTATCGATTTAATACTATAGCAGGCCATGGTGCTGTAGACATGACGTACACAGTCGCGCCACGTGCTATCGTGTTGTAAGTACTTCGATTGATCGTTGAATCGCTTCTATTGGGTCGGGGCTGACTCGTATGTCACCAGGGTCGTGGAAATATATGTTGGAATCATGATCGGGTGCTTCCCCGTGCTGCCCAGCTTGTCCCGCAAGACCCACCTCACCAAGTTCTTTTCCAACACTTTCGGGTCACTACGCAGCTGGCTCGTGTCAGTCGGAGCATCGTCAACTTCGAAGTCAGGTCAGAGTCGAAATGACGATGATTACCCTCTTTCGTCTCGCGACAAGCCCGTCTCCCTACATTCGGGGTCTAACGCAGTCTAACGGAGTCTTGGAAGCGAGACACTGAGCACATGAACGTGAGATGACACGATCCTGTAGATGAATAGGGATGTGGCTTTTCGTCTAGAGACAGAGTTAAAAGCAATGCAACTAGATCTACCGCGTGGTCATAATACTGCGCAACCATAGCGCGCAATCCATCCGGCCTTGTTGATTATGGACACCCATTTATTTAAATTTATTACGATGGCTATAATAACCGTGATAAATATGCTGTGACGATTTAAATTAATAATGTAACGTCTTAACGTATAAGCTGTGACGGGATAAAAATCAAACTGGCGCGGTATAAGGCAACGCGGTACGCCGTAGAGTATATAACCTTCTATATAGAATACTAGTAAAGCGAAGTAGCTTTTCAACGTCATGTGTCTACCGCGTAGCTATCTATTTGGGGAAATTGCTATTTCTATCCACTGAACATAAGGGCCGGTAGATAGGCTGCAATTTACTCCACCGGGGAGCTCGGTAGAGTAGAACGCGTTACTTTTAATTTTGTCTATAGATATCTATTGAAGCTGGCGGCATTATGACGCAGGGGGTTCTGGCATCTAGATATTAGCAGTCCGTAATCTAGTTACGTACTCCACAAAGCAGGAAGAGAAACCTAATACTAGTCGACGAAAGCTTCTGATTCGATTTCACGATCAAGGGAGAGACCGAGAGATCTATATACGTAATTCCCTGAAATTCCTGTAAGTTATATTGCAAGCTCGTTTCGGCATTATGGGGTCGCTTATTCGGCGGGCTAGCTCGGGCTGCTGGTGGCCGTGGCGGTGCATATGCGCACACAAGGCGGTCTTTTCGCCTAATTCTCGGTGTGCTTATTCCTCATGTCCATTAATTACCCGGACTGCGACTCGGCAGCCAGTTATTAGTTGGTCCGGGCTCCCGGCTAAAGACGTGGCTATAATGCCCCCTAGTTTGCCTTGGTTACTAAATCAATTTTGTGAAGGCTGGGCCAGTTAACCAACTATTAAACCTACTCGTACGGTGTATGTTGGCAGGAGTACCGTGAGATCTGAGCAGCACCGAGTCCCTTCCACGATCTCGTATGGATTATGAAAAGTTGCAAATCATCGCTGCTGCGCTGGTATTTGCTTTTTCTCTCCTCTGGGTGATCGACACAATCAGTGGAAATACACCAACTTACCCATGGGCAAATAGCAGATGGCTACCCCGTCTGCTATGGGCTAAACATGCGCACGAGTATGCGGAAGCTGGATACCAAAAGGTATGCACTGATAGTCTCACGGGCTCGAGGTTTATCGCTGAAGGCGGTACAGGTCAACAAGGCCAAAGGCAGCCCTTTCAAGATGATATGGTGGTCAAAGGAGAACATCTTCTTGCCGCCAAAGTACCTGCAGGATCTCAAGAGTGCTGATGAATCCAGCATAAGCTTCCTCAAGAACATTAGCGACGTAAGCACCCGCTTGCGAGTACGGAGATTTTCGGCGTAGGAAACTAACGGCAGGTCCCGCGCAGGCCTTCAGCTTGAACTATAGTGTCGGAAACCTCTACGACGGATCTCTCATGATCGATGTCATTCGCAAGAAAATGAATTCACAACTCCGTAGGTTGCGCCAAGGCACTGAAAGATAGGCTGGGCCAACGCGGACTAACTCGACAACTTGCTATACCGTAGCACATATCACCCCTATTCTGGCGGACGAGGCCGACTTTGCTATATCACAAGAAATCGGGGCCTGCGAAGGTATAAAGTCTGGTTTCTTCACGAGACTATGATTGCGAGGCTGACTAAGATATCACAGACTGGAAAGTTCGCAACGCTGCAGATGTAATAGGGCGAATCATGCATCGGATGACCTCTCGTATTCTAGTTGCGCCGGAAGTCTGCCGCGATGCACACTACTTGGACACGTCCCTTTCGTTCATGAACTCGGTCATGGTGACCGGGTTGTTGGCCATCATGCCGCCCCTGGGCCCGTTTCGCGGCCTCTTCACGAGACTACTCGCTTTCTTCCATAACCGGAAGCTCGAGGCTACCATCAGGATTGTCCAGCCAGTGGTAGAGTCCCGGCTGAGAGAGATCGACGCCCACCCCCAGGCGAACCATCCCGACGCTATCCAGTGGGCTATAGAGCTAGCCGGAAATGATCCTATCGAGCGCGACCCCCGCCGCATCACGCTGAACACCTTGCAGAACCTCTGGGCGGGCAGCGCGGGCCCGGCCGTCAGCGTGACTCAGATGCTCTACCAGGCACTGATGATGCCTGAGTATCTGGAGCCGCTGGCCCAGGAGGCTCACCATGCCATTCAGAGATTTGGTTGGACGGACAAAGCAATGAACCACATGCCGCTGATCGACAGCTTCATCAGGGAATGCAACCGGATGTACCCTCTGGGGTCTATCACCGCAGCGCGCACGGTGATGGACGATAGCTTCACGTTCCACGACGGGCTGACGCTTCCGAAAGGCACGCGCTTCGCTTTCGCTATCGCGGCCATCCAGAGGGACGAGCGGTTTGTGGAGAATCCCGACACCTTCGACGGCTTCAGGTTCGTGTCTAAGGACGGCGATGGGCGGAAGAAGCATGCGCAATCAGCATCGACGGTGAGCACCACAAACCTGGTGTAAGTGAACTAACCCATCCCTACCGACCCACCCAGGCTGCGGCCTATGATCAAGTATCGTGCCCTCCTCCGTTGCTAACATATCTCACAAAGCTTTGGCTATGGGAAACATGCATGCCCGGGAAGATTCTATGCCGTTAGGAAGACGAAGATCATCTTTTGCAAGCTCGCCCTGAACTACGCATTCAAGTGGACCAAGGACCCCAAAGTCCGGCCGAAGGAATTTCCGGTGGAAGGCCAATTCGCTCCCAACTTGTCACAGGAGATCAGTTTTAAGTCTCTGTAAGCGATACGTTATTGGGGCAGACGGCATCGTCTCACTGAAGGGAGAAGAGTGTTTATCAAATTTGGATACGGGGAATCTGGAATGCTACGTTGGCGCACACTGAGATAACTACCTAATCAGCTTCGTACTTGAAAAGAGAGCATCAATGCACCCACACTTTGCTCAGTCTCCAGGTCGGCTGTCCCAGTTCTTGGCCACAGCGACCTTGTCTGCCCTATGCCCATAGGGCCACCATCACCCACGCCAATCATTATATACAACGCCATGGTTTGGCGGTGGTGATTGTACGAGTCATTCCAAAGGTCCATATCTATTTAATTCGCGAACGATTAAAGAAGCAGACATGAATACTAGGGGTTGAAGCAGCATCGAGACTTGGCTTGTCTTGGATTCTGGATTCTTTGGACCATGTTCTTGCTGTTTCCTAGCTTTTGAATTAATACTGGCGTTTACAGGTAGAAAGTGGGAACCTTCCCGCTCGGTTCTACTCGCAGGAAACGCCTCTCGTCTAACACATAAAGTCCTGCCCGGTCTCCTTCATCCGCAGGTATGATTCCAGTATATCTTGATACAGCTCTCGGAGACCCCGTTTAGCCTCGTGATCAGGGCCCCGCTTACATTAGTTGAATACGGAGTCGCCCCTGAGTCCCCTAGGAGCAGTGCCCCTAGGGGGGAACGTGATCTAATTAGGAGGTCGGTGCGAATCGCGTTTCTACCCCCTATCTTCTAGCATGTTTTGATTTACTATAGGTACTGTGATATACAGTGATATGTTGATTATAGTATACTGTAGTAGGCTAAATACGGGGCCATCCTTTTGAGACTCCGCACAGGTTTCTTAGTAAGTTGCTTACAGCTTGATACACCCACATCCGCATTGAGTTCCAGTTAACTCAAGCGTTAGACAAAGCCCTCAACGAGGAACTCGCGACTCAGAGTAGAACATCAGGAATAATCATCAAATAAACCTCTCTATAACAACAACAATACAACAGCATGAAATCCATCGTGGTTCTGACACTCAGAGCACACTCCTATGAGATCTAATAGTGTCCCGCCATACTGTGGGGCCTCACATTTTTCGGCATTATTCAGATCTGACGACTACCGCGAGTTCGCAGCACTCAATGGCAGCACCCGGCCACGAGGAAACGGAGCACGACGCCTTCCAAATTAGAACTAGTGCAGAACAATAATAACACGACACAATTACGAGATTATAAATTAGAAGCTTTATTAGTCCAGTGGAAGTGTCGTGGATATATAAAACGCTTGCAGATCACGCAATTGTGGCTCGCTTTTGCGACAGGAAGGCATCTCAGCAGGCCCTTACGGGTCGCGTTGGACATCGCATGCGAGCAATACAAGCGCCTAAAACCGCCCACTTTGCTTCTAGCGACCGTTCGACAGCTTCGGGACGCCACTTCGCTTCCCAGAACCCAGAAGCCAGAATACGGGGGCCGAAGCAGACGGGTGGGCCCTGGTAGCTATTCGGCTCCCGTCCGGCTCCCGTCCGGCTCCCGTCCGGCTCCCGTCCGGAACCCACTCAGCTTAAGCTCACTATCCTGTACTGTAGGCTTTTCTGTAGCATTTCCATATACGGAGCATTTAGCGGTTTATTCTGCCTGTGTATGGCTAATCCCCAATGGATAAGGCTCAATTACGAGAAGAGTACTTGTGTACTTCCCTTTAATTAATGCCTGTTTCGGAAGCCTATGAACGTGAGACGAGCTCTTGGGAAGATATCGATATTGCCCTTAGTCGGAGGTCCCTCTTAAAGGTGTCTACCATGTCTCCTCTATGTGAATATCACCTGATACACCTTTGTTACGGCACTATAAGCCTAGCGCACCTACATGCAATATAGCAACAATATAGTTCTTATGGTCGTGACCGGTCATTGGTCGCTCCCTATAAGTTTAGTGACTAAATATAGTCCGCTTATAAGCTATACGCAATTTTGAAATGACCCTTCGTAGATAGATAGCATTGCCCGATATCAGCCTTTTCGAATCTCCAGCAATGGACGACATCAGAGACGTGCTTATCATAGGAGGTGGCCACGCCGGGATGTCTGCCGCTTTGACGACATACCGGGCGCTGTTGAAGACCATCGTTTTCGACACGCAGCAGCCGCGCAACCGCTGGAATACACAGGTTCGACTGACATCGACCTGGGATGCCAAGCCGCTCAGTGAGAATCGCACGGCGTCCCGTGACGAGCTTGTCAAAACCGGCTTCGTAGAGTTTGTCGATACGGCCATCGGCTTCATCTCAAAGACGCACGACGGCCTCTTCCGGGCCAGCGACGCCGCTGGGAGGTCCTGGCTCGGCCGGAAAGTCCTGTTGGCCATGGGATGCTCGACCTCCTTCCCACAGATTCCCGGGTACGAGAGCCACTTTGCTAAGAAAATGTAAGCACGACATCTTGGAAAGGCGGCGCTTCTTGGGAGCTAATGCCAACTACCATGACCACCCGTAACGAGCGCATGAATCACGGGCTAATTCCACGTGTGCAGATATCCTTGCATGTTTCAATTCGGATTCGAAGATCGCGGTGCCCAATCCGCGGGCCTGCTCGCTGTCGACGGCTTAGCATCGGCAAGCATGGCCGCTGCGCTAGCAGACGATGGCCACAGGTTTAGTCACGACTTCACGATTTACACGAACGGGGATTCGACCCTGGCGAGCGAGTTGGGGAAGACTGTCACTGCCTACGGAATTAAGGTCGACGACCGAAAAATCCGGGAGCTGCATGCAGACGAGGGGCGGAAAGGCATCGCGGTCGACTTCGGCGACGGGTCGAGCAAGACCGAGGCGTTCTTAGTTCACCGGCCTACGACGGTAAATGATTCGCCCCTCATCCGGCAGCTCGGCCTGGATATGACGCCGACCGGGGACATTGCAACTTCGATGCCGTTCTGCCAGACTAGCGTGCCGGGAGTCTTTGCAGCAGGGGATTGTGCCTCCGTGGCGAAGATAATACCACAGGCTATGGTGATGGGTGCATATGCGGGGTGTGGAATTGCTCGAGAGCTTCCGAGAAGAGTTACGGGAAATCCATGCACGTAAACAACTATAGCACGGCACGCTCCCCGACTTTGTAACTAGATCTGTAACGAGCGTGGATATTGGCGCAGATAATAAAACAGAAAGCGCCATCTCCCGAATATCACATATGCTCATTCTCCAACGTCGAGTCGCCTTCGATGTGATTGATTACCAAGAGCCCGTCTTACCCTCAGCCCTTTACAATCCGTGCAATAACGTCGTCCAAGTTTTCCCGGGGTAGATCTATCTTGTCATTCCAGAGCTCACGTTCCTCGGCGAAGTTACTTCCGTAGCCAGGATTCATGTTGGCCACCAACAATAACTTTCCTGCCCCCATAAAGTTCCCACTTGCCAGTGCGGCCTTACCCTCCGCCGTCTCCTTCTCAGTTGTCGTGTGCGAGATCGTGTACTTGGTTCCTTGGGCCTTCTCAAGTGCCGATACGAGCTCATTCAACGAGATTTCGAACGATGAGACATAGACATACTGGTTCTCTGTGACCTCGGGATGTTTCAGTACCGCCAGGACGGCCATTGCCGCATTCTCTCGAGGTGTGGAGGAGAACTTGTGGTTGCCATCGTCCCAGACGGTCGCCTTATGCTCCTTAAGGTCGAAGCCCATGAAACCCGTGGTAAGGCCGCTGATGGCTTAATCAGCCCGGCTCAGACGCCCGACACGAGAAAAGAGAATGGAAGATGGAAACCCACATGTCAGTGAAGATGCCTGTGCAGATGGCGGTCCACGTGAGGCCGGTGTTTTCCTTCGCCCGAATGTCCGCCATGAGCTTCGCCTTGGCGCTGGCCATTGGGAAGATGGATAACAACTTCTGATTTTGCGTGTCGCTGCCAAACTCCGACGGAATAAAACGCTTGACGCCCGCATTGACGGCTGCTTCGACGAACCTGCCTTCCTGCCCCATAAGCTGAAAGCCATTGGCCATCACCACGGCATCCTGCCCAGCGAAAGCCTTTTCGAGCTCCTCCTGAGGATAGCTATCGTCCACCTTGACCACCTTGACGCCATCCGGGATCTCGGCAGTGGATGACTTGCGAGACACCACCGTGACGTTCATTTCCGGATCCGTCTTCAGGGCTTCGACTATGTAGGCGCCCAGGCTAACCATGCCGGCTCTCGAGGCCTGCCATCCCAAAGTCAGCGAGAAACGTGAAAGGTCGATGTGGAATGCATACTCCAACGACCACGACGTTCTTCAGAGATGGCATCTTGGAGAAGGTTCACTCAGATCTATATGATTATGATCTTATCGTCAGAGTAGAGGCAGAAACAAGCTCAGATTCGAAATAGCAGAAGCCTGGCAGAAGCTGAGGTTAAGTATGTGTGGCAGCGAGCAGGTTGACATGCCAGGTAACAAAGAGGCAACCTGCCCCCAAGGAGGTAACACAAGGACTGCGGGGTTTCATGTATATACCGATAGCTACCCCTAGGTAAGTAGGCTACCTAGGCTTTCCATCATCCATCGACAAGGACGGATACGACGTCAGCCTATCCCTACCTAGGTATATGTACTTGCCGGGCCCCACCAGAGCTGTAGCCATCCATCCACGAGAATATAACACGAGGTATCTTTTCAGGTACTTCACACTGTGCATATGTAGCCGATATCGTTGTGTTGATTTGGCATTCATATCGGAGCCAAATCTTTCCCCATTGTGTCTACCGGACAACGACAGCCATCAATCATGTCCTTTGTGCCAAAGCAAGCCTATGCTCCCAACGCAGACCTTTACGAAGAGATTGTGGGAGATTCAACATCGTATATAGCAGAGAAATTCCTCGAGTTGACCCAGCCACTGCCGCCAGATGCAATAATTCACGATAACGGCTGTGGAGGGGGGCAAGTGATCGAGAAAATCATGGAAACCCAGCCTCCTCCCACCATCCAGATCGAAGCCACTGATATAGACCCAACTCAGATCGGCAATTGCACACGAGCCGCCGCAACTGCTGGCTGGCCAGTCAGGGTGACGGAGATGGCCGCCGAGTCCCTGGACTTCGCAGACAACACGTTCACGCATTCATTCTCTAACCTACTTCTCTTCGCGACGCGGAACACGGGCGTCGACGCGTCCAAGGAGATCTATCGGACCCTGAAGCCGGGTGGAATCGCCGTAGCGACTTGGTTCAATAGCATACCTCATCAAGAAATTGTCAAGGAGGTGCACTATGAACTCCGCGGCCCGGACATCCCCCTGCCACACGGCATGCCCGATGCCTGGTATAAGAGCGAGTATCTGCGTTCCATTGTCGAAAAGGGAGGTTTTCAGCCGGAGAAGATACAGATGTTCACCGTGGACACTTTTTGTAACATTCCTGACCTCACACGGTGGGTTACCATTTTGTGGAGCTATATCGGCTGTCCGGCGAATGGCTGGGCTCCAGCCGACGAGGAACGCTGGGATGAAGCTATCCGTACCATGATCCGCAGACTGGAAGAATCACCGGCCTACGAGAGCAAGGACAAGGGAGGCGTCTTGTCGATGAAGGTCAACATTTGCATAGCTACTAAATAGTGTCACCTTGATCAGGACCGAAGGTCGGATTTCCAGATCAGGAAGAAAGGGAATGTATCTATAGTGTAACTTCCCCATCCATTGTGGCCCTTGCTTCATGGGGTCCCGAAAATCCTACGTTGAAAGATTTATAGCTCGGTAGCCACTTAAATACATAAAATGAAATAAAATTGCGGCTTTTCACTTCGGTTCATCGCTACGCTTAGCCCATCACCGCGGCCATTCTACTGGTCTATTACAAAACATCGGCACCATTAAAAATGGCATCAGAAACTCGAAGTGGAGATTACATAATGGGAAACGATGCTGATGAGCTCCAGCGTCTCAGGTCGCAACACGGCTTGCTCAAGCATGAGATGAACGGAAGACTGGTATTTGCACCGATTGACTTTTCTCGAGCCGGGTTGAGAATATTTGATTCGGCGACCGCAGACGGTATGTGGCAACATCTCAGGCTTACACGCTTCTCTCCCTTACGTTGTGTGATCCTCTGATCAGGGACCTGGCTTCGCGACCTATGCAACGATATCCCGAACGGTACAGCAAACAAATACGTCGGGATCGACATAGAGACTTCCTTCGTCCCCGAAAAGCTCGAGCCTTGGCTCGAGATCGAGAACCAGTCGATGGAACAGCACTTCCGCGAAGAGTGGACCAACTCTTTCGACCTGGTCCATATGCGTTTGGGGCTTGCCGCTGCTACCGAATGGGGTCCCCAGAGGGTCGTATCCAACCTTGCTACTCTCGTCAAGCCGGGTGGCTGGATTCAGCTGGTCGAAGCAGATTGGGAGGACCGCAGGGACTGCGGGCCTGTCCTCACGGAGCTGTTCACGTTGTTTAGTGAGGTCTTCGACAAGATGGGCACCGGTGCAGACTATACCCAGAAGCTATGTCAGTGGATGTCTGAGAGCTCACTGCGGAACGTGGAAACAAAAACATTCGCCATCAGGGTAGGCGCGAAGAACCCGACGGCCCAGTTTGGTCGCGTTGGGACGGAGGTTATTTGTCAAGCTGCTACTTCCTTGACTAAGATTGCATCGACAAGTAAGTTCGTCCTCACGATGAAGTGAACGCTTCAAAACTACGAGGCTAATAAATCCGGTTCTTTGTCTGCGGCTAGTGATATCTACATCATCCTCTGCGGAAGCGTTACAGACGCTGGTCCCGCGACTACGAGAAGAGTTGAATAGCCAGGGTGGCTCACATCGGATGAGAGTCGTCTGGGGCCAGAAACCCGAACTGCTATAGTCATACTTGCTCAGAATCTCAATAAAGCCTTGTCAATTCCGCAGGCCATATTTACAGAAATTCCTGTGACAGCCACAATAAGCCAAGCTTAGTATTACATTAAACCTAGCCGTTCGGCACCCGACGGCTGGGGGTACAGCTGCAGGTTCGATGGGGATACTCGAACCCGAGAAGGTTCCGAATTGGCATCCATCATGTCACTATTACTTTACAGATTCGGCCCGATTGATAATTTTCATCCATCAGCTTTGAAACGACTACGGCTTCTCTTATTTACGGCCCAAGTTTTGCGCCGTGGCACAAATCAAGGCAGTCAGTCGCTCATCTCGTCTTGCACGCCGGCAAGCAGATGCCAGTATGGCTCCACCCGCGACCGCGAACGCGAACCACGAGCTTCGCGAACCCCGGGGGTCGCCATGGCCTCACTACGCGCTAATGAGTCTGCACGTCCTGCTTCTAGCCGGCCCCCCTTTTCGATATCGCCGGACCGTCGCGACTCTGGGCACTGTGGCTCTGATAGCGCTGTGCTGGCGGCATCCGAACTTCACGTCGGACTTCGGCGCGGCCCAGCCATTTTCGATAGCCTGGTCGACCTACCTGGCGACGCTGGAGAAGATAGTCCTGCTGCCCCCCGGCGCGACCCCCGAGACGTCGTTCTGGCGCGTTGATAGGCCCGCCCGTGAAGCCACGGCTTACGCGGCCTACGGACTCCGGAAGATCTGGTGGGCTCTCGTCCTCGTCTTCAACATGCGCGGCATCCGCTGGAACTACCAGGTTAAGAACGTGCCCGCCGTGCCGTCCGCCGATGCGCGCTCTCGCGCCCGGTTCTGCGCGCGCCGCCTGGCGGCCGCGGGCTACTATCTCGTGATGGCCGATATCGCCAGCCAGGCGGCGGTGCACGTATTCTACACCAACGAAGACAGCCTGCGGCGGGGCGAGGTCGACTCCAAGTACCTGACGATCTGGGACGACCGGAGCTTCGTCTGGAGCTTCGTCCGCGCCCTCACCTTCGCGGTGCAGCCGTACTACATGCTCCAGCTGACGTACACCGCCCTCTCGATCGCGGCTGTTGCCACCGGGCTCAGCAAACCCGCGGACTGGCCCCCTAGCTTCGGCGTCCTTTCCGAAACAACTTCCGTCCGCGCGTTCTGGGGCTCCTACTGGCATCAGACTCTGCGTCGTATGTTCCATACCTGGACATGTGCATTCCGAGATGCGTGTCGCATGGAACCGGGTACTTGGCAGTCCAGATACACTCAGTTATGGCTCTCGTTCCTGATGTCTGGACTCGGCCATGCCGCGTCCGTATTGATCCTTCCCAGTCCGAGGAACATCACGTTCAGGGAGAGGACCGTCGGATTACTTGTGTTTTTCGTGTGGCAAGCGGCTGTAATCACAGTGGAAGACGGCATAAAGCAAGTATGGAGTCGGTGGATCGGCGGTCCCAATGCCGAGAAGAGTTTCTTCGTGCGTGTGGTTGGGTATGTTTGGGTAATAGGCGCGCTCTGGTACTCGTTGGGATGGGCTGGAGATGTCTTTGTTCGGATGCGGCTCTCCGAACAGCCTCCGTTCCCATTCACATTTTCAGGCGCATTATTGGAAAGATGGGTTCCTAAGATAAGGACTTACCTAGTGTCAAGTTAATAAGCGTCTTCCTCTAACTAGGGGCTTTGGTAGCTCTACGCCATACAGAATGCATTTTATAGTACATGGCTTAGGATATAGCAGCTCTTTTACACCCAAAAGAGGAAACATACTCAGTTCCGTTGGTTACCGGTATTCCCTTCGAATAATTTATTTGGTTAGACTGTCAGTGCTACATATCCTCTAGAAGTTCACCCTACATACGTCGAAAGCTGTATGTAAAGTTTCGACCTGGAGCCGCCCGGTTGTCATAGGGAGATATAGTCTGATATTTCTCTAGCAAGGTCTAATCCTTCTTCACAGCTGCGCCGGAAACCTATGCCCAGAGCTATCAGGCGTTAATTTGACCTGGTTACGGGGGTCAGCGTCACGTATAATGGGGGCTTTTCCCAAAAAGCATTTGTCTTTTGGCCAATATCCCAGTTTTTCGACTCCTGGGTGATCTGGAGATCGAAATTCCAAAGGATTCTAGTCAGAATTAAGCGCATCTCAGCCTGGGCCAGGCTTTATCGCAGTGCAGTTAGCATACTTTTTTCCTTTTCATTTTATTCTTATTTTTCTCTCTCGGTACTTGCTGTTGACGTACCTTTTCCCGATGCAATTACGCGGCCCGAAAGAAAATGGTTGGTAAGCCTTCTTGTCGTCGGCTGCAAACATCGGATCTTGCAGCCATCGCTCCGGGGCATAGCGAGTTGGGTCAACCCATATGGCTCCTGAACGCATGACAGCGCTCTGGTTGACGCCGACGCTATAGCCACCCGGCACAAACTGGCCACATATCACGCACCCGCCTTCTGGTGTGGTTCGAGGAAAGGTTGAAGGTGCTGGTGGATACATCCTCATTCCTTCCTCTATCACAGCTCGGAGAAACGGAAGCTGTTGCGTCGAGGAGATGGAGATGTCCGATTCGGAAGAAAAATAGGAACGAACTTCATGAACAGCTTTTTGCAATGCCTCGATATTGGATACTAGATGAAACAGGATACCACATGTAGCGGTGGCAACTGGTTCAGTGCCAGCATTTATCAGCGTCTGTGAGTTTGACTCGATTTCTTCCTTCGTCATGTCGTGGTGTTGCTTGTTCGCCTTCGTAATGTAGGTGACTGTTATTTACAAACTTAGCCCCATAGGAAAAGGAGGAGAAAGAAGAAAGAAAAGAGAAAACGAATAGACCCGGGCAGGAGCGCGAGACGTACTAAAATCTGGCCGGTCGCTTGGACGAGCCAATCTCTCTCTTGCCTTGAGAGCGCAAAAATTGAAGTTCTCCTCTGGATTCTTCGCCATGGCGGTACCGAAAAACATCATGACCTTCATAAAGAATGGGAAGAAGCCTGGAATAAAGCGCTCTATGGTTTTGAGTTTGAATGCTGCTTTCACCCCCTCCTGGATCTCGTCGATCCACCAGTGCGACTTGCCTCGCTCGAGACAGCCGAAAGATTCTCCGAATGCTAGGTCACCGAGGACATCGAAGCAGGTGTATCCAACCCATCGTACGATATCCAACGACTTGCGGGGGTGTTCTTTGCTGGCTGCGTTCTCATGTAGACGCTGAATCAGCAAGTCGACAAAACCCTGGATGATATGTTCCTGTTGCATCAGCGCTCGGTCTGATAATGGCACCTGGAGAAGACGACGGAAGCGATAATGGACTTGGTTGCCTTAGTTAGATACACTCATCTAGATCTAGTGAATAGGTAACGGCTAAGACAGAACAGCATACCATCGAAGCGGGCGGTAATCTGAATCGCTGGTGAGTCTCAATTCCGTCGCAAATTAAAGGGGGTGGGGGCAATGGAGATGGGGCATTCCTGTACAATCGAATCAACGCCATTAGGTGCAATCATGTAGAATGACCTGTCCTTCTCTAAATCGGCTTTTCTGTCTGAAAAGGTTTGACCTATACGAGTCGTCATGAGCAAGCTGTCCAGGGCGGGAGAAAATTAAGGCCGGCCGGCTTTATGACGAACCGTAAATATCTTGCCACGCCTGAGCGCTTGCATATGATAGCTCATCTGGTGCGATGCGCAAGACGGGGCCATATTTTTTGTGTAGTTCAACCATCTTCGAACAGTAAGATCCTCTCCAGAGATGATACGCATAATACAACCGGGACGCCCGAGCAATCATCGGTCCAGGGTATCGTCTCAGTGGGTGAAGCATAACGTTATAGACTGCTTTGCATATGATGGCAATTACCACCTACTCCTGTGTCAGCCTTATATCAAACTCTACCACCGACGAGGCTGGGGATATTAAGAGCTACCAATGTGAGCACTCGTATAGGAAGGTAAGCAGCCATGGTTGTGAATCGATACTTAATTACCAATGATTTACACTCTAGATTTGATATAGGCTATCCATGATGTTATTTACTTATAGTGACCTACCTAGCTAGTGGTTCAAAGCAGGGGGGAACCCTTTTAACTTACTACCTAAAGCGATGGCCCATTTGCAGCCTTTGTCGCCGGGACCCGACATTTTGGTTACTTGACTGAAACGATATAAGAGAAACAAATATGTACTGTGTACTTACTGTGTACAGGTGGGATCCAAGCATAGGTACCATGCACGTTATGTTGCATTCGTGTGTAACCGCCCGGCCCCCAAACGCTCAGGCGGCGTTGTCTATGAAGTAAGGGACTCGAGTCACCACGCCAGTCAGTAGAGTGCCTAAACTACGCACAGCTGCTGCTACTCCGGAAGATTTCCCTTCCTCATCTCCTCTCCCCTCATTCCCCACGCCAACCAAGAAACAAACATCTTCCACACTCTCCCTGTTAGCTTTATTGAAATCTCAGCCTCAACCTTAACCTCGGTCTACAATATCTATCCATCATATCGAACCCCTAGGCAGCCCTGACGGAATACTACGAAAATGTCTGCCACAGAGCCCCGTACGTGATCTCGAAAACGCGGGGGCGGTTCAGCAGATGACCATGGTTTCCGGGGCGAGCTAGCTAACTTTTCTCGTAGATATCACCCATACGGAATGGTCTACCATCGCACCGGCCATGGTGCAGATGATCAGTGCTGGTCCAGGCGTAGCGCCTGCTCAGCACATGGCCGAGCACGCCGAGAAACTCTTGTCCTTCTCCAAGGCCACCACTATCGTCGACATGGGCTGCGGTCCTGGCCAAGTCACCAACGCGGTCCTGGAAGCCCATCATGCGCAGCTGCCCCCGTCCGCCAGGGTGATCGGCGCCGATAACAATGCCCAGATGTTGGCGCAGTACAGTAGACGCAAGCAGACCGAGGTAGAGAAGGGAAATTCCTACTGGCAGCGTGCGGAGACCGTCGAGGTTGACGTGCACGACTGCGCCGCCTTCGAAGATGACTCCGTTAGCCACATGCTGTGCGGCTTCCTCATTTTCTTGGTTCCTAACCCAGGTAAGGCTATCGCTGCTCTCAAGCGTGTCACGGCCCCCGGTGGCGTGGTCGCCATGTCCTCGTTTCAGACCAGCGACTGGGCAAAGCTCTCCAATTACCCCTTCAAGGTGTGCCCGCATCTGGCCATGGCCGCTCCGACGAACGGCTGCTCCTCCGCCGAGGACGTGATCAAGCACCTGGAAGAGGCCGGGTTCAGGGACATTGAGGTCGTTCCAACAGAGTCTTACATGGCATTCGACGACTATGATGCTGTCTGTCGTTTCATTCTTACCAAGCTACCCATGCCCGCGAGGGCCTTGACCCAGATGACCAACGAGGAGGTCTTGAAGACCCACGAGATGATGGTGGCTGACTTAAAGACTTGGTATCCCACCGTTCCGGCAAAGATGGTTGGAAAGGTTGATATCGCTTATTGCCGCAAATAAAAATGAGACCGAAGGGATCATTGAGCGAGAAAGTATGGTGGAATGATTGGGGGATTTCCGGCTATGTGGAACGCGTAGAACGACTCATACTGAATAGAGATCTTCACATATGTGTATTTAGCCTTGATTTCGGGGGACGATTTGTACATCCGAGTCCGGTGTTTCCTTAGAGTCCTCCATGCCCACCACGTATAAAGACACTGTAGGAATATATATAGCTATATAAAACGCTTGAACTAATACAGTTCGAGCGCCGGATCTTTTGCCAGAATCCAATAGACACCGACTATTGCCATCATCTCTAACTAGTGTCCGAGTGTGGGTGCCTTTTGGAGCACCGTGCTCACTGCCGGCCTAGAAAGCATCCGCTCGCTCCACTTCTGAATGTGAGGCCAATCTTTGATGTCGACCCCCAAAAGGGTAAACATCCATGGCATGGCAAAGGGGAAGTACGAAAGGTCGGCCAAGGTGGGCCGGTCTCCCAAAGCGATATATTCCTGACCAGGCTCTCCGAGGCGTTTTTCAAGGATGTCCCACTGCTTGAGCGTGTTGGAGTGCATCCTGTTGCACAACACAGGTTGTTAGCTAACACCGGGTGTTACGCAGCCTTTAAACGGGAGAGCTTTCACTCATACTTTTCAATCGTCCGAGGTAACTGTTCTGGAGCGGCGCGAGTCGGGTAGCCGCGGGAGAAGTAAAGCCAATACTTGGCTGTTGGGCTGCATGATAAGAATCCGTCAGCAAATAATAATGCCTTTCTACATGTGTAGGTAGGAAGCAGGGCTACTGTTCAGTTGCTTACCCTAAACCAGCCGTCTGATATGCAGTCCAAGACAAAATGGCCCCTTTCTCCGCCAGGTTTCTGCCTCTCCAAGTGCCATCTAGGTCGTAACGCTCGGCGAGATACTGCAAGCAAGCAGTCCCCTCGAAGACTACGACCTGCTGGTTTGTCTCCGGATCGTGGTCCTTGAGTGCAGGCACCATACGCTCAGGGTGGATGCTATAGAACCACTCGTCTCGGGTGTCGATCACCGAGAGCAGATGCGGTAACTGCAACTCTTCGGCCAGAATGAGCGGTTTGATATAGTTGATGTAGTTTGTCTGGTCAGCTAGAACCAGCTCGGTCAGCCTTTCAATACACTCGGCACCTCTCTGCCTTACCTTTGAGGATGTACAAAATCACCCGGCCATCGTACTCGGTATCGCCAATGATCACCTCCCCGTTTGACCTGGACTTGACAACGCGCTCGGGTATGTTGGTAGCGTTTGTGCTGCCGAGCGCCTGCAAGGACGGTTGCGTGCCAGCAGCCATTATGCCTCTAAAATGGCAATAACGAAACACCAACTAGGCACTTCTTTCGGTGGCGGACCTAGAGCTTGTCCCTTTTTATCGCATTCGGTCAGACTTACAATGTCGAGAGTTGTAAGGGAGTTCCGTTCCGATCGAATCAATCCGTCTTCGGTACCCGTGTGGCGGATGGACGGCATCCGAATCCCGCGAGCCGCGATTTGACGAAACACGAGACGTCTTGGAGGCTGTACTTCCTTTAGGATGGCAGAAATATGACATTGCAGCCCTTCCAACCCGCTAACTTCTATCCGGTTCTCGAGGGTTCGACTCAAGTTGATGTATCAATCCGGGTAGCGGCCGAGATTTTCCACGGCGGTGGCGTGTTCTACGGTAGTGATGCTTCCGTATAATCTGGTTTTACATGTATATATTAAGAAGCTCCAAACCCAACCGCTGTTTTCCATCCTTCTATGTGGCTGCCCGTAGCCGATGTGACGTACTCCCAATCTTACACCATGCTGTTCTAGTAGAGTTACTTACCCTTCTAACATACATCGCCATTTAGTCGGCATTACACTTAGCTTCCAACGCCCATTACCCATAGGTGCAAGTCGCTCGATAAACAACGGCGGCTTGTAGCATTGGAAAATCGAATTACCTGCTGTAAAAAAGACATAACAGGTGCATTTCACATCTCCTCGTTCGCGACGATGACTCCAAACCCGGACTCTGGCGACCCTACTGCTGCTACCCCTCCCAAAGCTTCTCCAGTCAACGCTCAGGAGTTCTGGTCGCAATATTGCATCCCACCACTTTCTGCCTTTCTCAAACATGCGGGAGCATATACAGAAGAGCAGCGGAGATCTCATCTGCGCTTCGTCCGTGATACCGTTATCCCGAGGATTGGCCCCAAGCCCGGTACCAAGTCTCTCTGGACTTACCACGGCTCGCCATTCGAGTTCAGCATCAACCTCACCGATGCTGCAGAGCCCTTTGTGCGGTTCGTCTTCGACCCGGTAGGGGGCGAGATCGGCGATGGCTCGAAACCGCTCCCCCAAGAAGCGCTGTTTTCCATGCTGCCTGGCCTTGTCGAGGCAACTCAGGCGGACATGGGTTGGTTCAACCAGATCAAGGACTGGCTTTTTCTAAAGGAGGAAGAAGTACCGGCCGTCAGAGCACAGTGGTCCGCATTCCCTCGCGTGCCACAGATCTTCTTCGCGATAGACCTTCACGGCGGGCACAGGTCCATGAAGGCGTACATGTTCCCGACGTCGAAAGCCTGCGCGACGGGCCAGAGCTCCGTGGACCTTGTATTCGATAACGTCAAGCGCCTCGAACCCTACGGAGAAACCTTTGCACCGGCTCTCGATTCCATGAAGGAGTATTTCGGTAAAAGCCTGGAGCCCTTGGCGCTGGACTGCCTCGCGCTCGACTGCGTGGATCCCGAAAGTGCGAGAGTCAAGATCTATGCGCAGGCCAAATTAAACGCCTTCCGCACGGTCGAACACGTCGCCACGTTTGGCGGAAAGCGCAGGGACGAGACGACGCTCCGAGGGCTCGAGAGTCTTCGCAAGATTTGGCACCTGCTTCTCAACGAGCCCCGGATGGCCGAAGACGACGATTTCGCGGCGGCTCCGGTCGACCCGGACAGTCGATACAAGACCCTCTCATACAGCTGGGAGCTGAGGCAGGGTCAGGAGTGGCCAGACTTGAAGATATATATCCACTTGTGGCTGCATGCTAAGGACAACCACGTCATGCTGGATAACTGGGAGAAGATTTTCAAGGCAAATGGTTGGGAATGGGGCTCCCACGACTCGTACAGGGCTATGATCGAGGATGCATTGTTCGTCTTCCATTTCATTCATCATCTGCCCCCCATTGCCGCGTCCTTTACTAACACCGCAGGCAGTGGCAAGGAGTACACTACGGCGGAGACGCCGGTCATCCATACTTGTGCCTCCTTCCAGTTCACCGACAAAAAGGGGGTCTACATGACTTCCTACATGTCCCCGCCCGTGCCCGAATGTTAGCGATGTACGGATTCGTTGGTCTGGCTGGGATAGATGGACGTTTCTTTGCGGACAAGTTAGAGGGAGAGCTACTATAAAAAGGGCAAACGCATTTTACATTAAAAGTATAGGCTTATTCATCCGCTATGCAGAGTATACTAGTATACGAGGTAGCTGTTTACTGGACTGGCGTCTAATTTACACAGTGCCGATGCCCGATCCTCGTCACTTAACACGTGGGATTGATTACCTTTAAGAGGAGGATGGATAGCTTAGGACGGTGTCCGGGTGGTCGGTGTATCACGGAATGTAAAGCGACTTCTCACATATTCACCATAATGTCGGGTATTTACTTAGCCAGCCACTGCTCACTGACCACTTCTCAGTTCTCAGTTGATCACAGTACCCGTGTGGTGTAAACATTTGTCAGCGCACGGATAGCCGGCCACCGAACCCGAGAGTACATGCACCTACTGTAAACAGTTCGCCGTTGGCATTTGGTCGGCCTCCATCCTTGTTTGTTGTCCGGTTGTTTGTTGGGAGTTAAGTACCCCTTGGCATGAAGCGCCTGACATCACTCTGCGAGTACTACTTTTGAGGGGACCATTGCCTACTAAATTCAGCCCATTCCTCTCGCACCATCAGACTAACCCTCCCACCCCCCGCAATTTACCCGCGATACTGCTCTGTATTGAGCCTCGAACCTTTATTGATACTCCCCGTACAGCACAATCCACCATGGCGTGTGAGTACGACATCATTGTCATCGGCGGAGGTCCCTCTGGTCTGAGCGCCGTCTCGACCATCGTCCGCCAGAGCCACAAAACCGTCCTGTTCGACTCGGGCAAGTACCGGAACGCACTGTCTAAGCACATGCATACCGTACCCACTTGGGACCATCAGGACCCGGCCAGATTTCGGGCTGCTTCCCGAGCTGACTTCGACCGATATGGCTCCGTGACGGTGGAGAATGTTGAGATCGAAAATGTCAAGAAGCGAGACGACGGACTATTCGAAGCCACGGCTGGCAGGAAGACTTGGACTGGCAAGAAGGTCATATTGGCGACCGGTATCGAAGACGTTTTCCCCGAGATTCCGGGTTACGCTGAATGCTGGGTCTCGGCCATGTAAGTCTACCCTCAAATATCCCCAATCCCTCTAGAGTGTGATGGCTTGCATCTCCAGATATGTATGCAAAGCACTAATCTCTATCCGCAAGCTTCCACTGCTTGTTCTGCCACGGATGGGAGGAGACAGGTGCCGCCTCCTCGGGGATCTTAGCCGTAGGAGATGTCGGTGCCCCTGGTCCCGCTCTACACTTCGCGCGGCAGGCGTTGCGCATCTCGGATCGAGTCACACTATACACAGATGGAAACGAGGAGCTTGCCAAGGAATTGACGGCTACGCTGGAATCCGCCCCGGCGCCCATGACGGTCGACTCGCGAAAGATCGCAAAGTTTGTCAAGGGACCGAAGGATGCAGAGATCATCCTGCACTTCGAGGACGGCCCCAGCAAGACAGAAGGGTTCCTGGCTCACAAGCCAAAGTATAAGCTGAGAGGCAACTTGGCTCGGCAACTGGGCGTCGAGATCACGCCGCAGAACGTTCTTCAGATCAGCCCACCCTTCAACCAGACGAACGTGAAGGGCGTCTTTGCTGCCGGAGACTGCGCCAGCCCGATGCAGACCGTTACTGGGGCTCTTTACGCAGGAACGCTTGCGGGAGCTGGTGCGCCAGCGCAGATTCAGGCCGAGACCTACAATCAAAAAGGCATATTCTAGTTTCAGGGAGTCGGCTAGGACGAGACGTACCGTCCAACTGACTCGGGAAGGAGGCGGCAGGAATAATGCGATGGCTTGCCCCCTTTTGAACGGAGATCCTCTAGTGATATTCGAGGCAGGGCATTAAAGAAGACTTCAATAGAAAGCCTGTTCCCTAACTGACATGGTCCCTTTGCGCACCGCCTTCGTATCTCTTGATAGCAGCTAAATACATGTACCTAGTTTGCCGTGTGAACACCAAACCTCTTCGACGAGTCGAGAGGATTGGGGACGCTACTGTAAATGGAAGGCACATTTACTTTCAGGAGGAGGATGCTTCTGGTCAATCCGTAATCCACGCTGGCTTCAAGGTTTCCATGTATTTTTTGAAATGGTGGCCAGGTGACGGCAGAGGAACATGGTGTCGCAACAAATGCGACAGTTGCCAGCAAGCATAATACAACCAGGTATAGACGGCGTACACGCCGGGTCGTTAGGGAATTACACTTCTATTCGAGAGAAGATCTGTTTCGCATATGCTTCCATCATACACCCACGACGGCGAAACCCCTACTAGGAACTTGGCAGACGTCAAGAAAGAGCAAGTATATACTCCAGGCGTCCGCGAGGTTTACGTTCATGAGGATGACCAGCCTTGCGTATATAAGGAAGTAGACAGACCCCTTTACGAACGCAACCACACGGAGGTCCTCGAGGAGGAGCTGTATAATTTAAAAATGGTACGCAGCACGAAATGGATCGTACGCTGATTGCCGTTGCCCTGTCTCTCAACCTGGCAGCTAGCCAGGGGTGCGAAACGCACCCGTATACGGAAAGGCCACCTACCGATCGGCCTACATATGTTGCGTAACGAAGCTACTTAAAGCTGTACGCGTACTATAGCATACGTAATTGACCTAATATAACAACATAACTATGTCCCCTATATCTGACAATATGAGATCGCGTAAAATAGCATACCACAACTATCCACACCTATCTAGGAAAGTCTATGGGGACTGCAGCAGTTGATTGGCTTACTTACAAGGGAAAAGGGGCTGAAGTTCTAATTACGCCTTTATCCCATTCTCTTTTGAATCCTGAACAGGTTCGAGGTACGGAATAGATATTGGCGTAAAATGATCGATGAGGACTATGATACGGCGATCATTAAGAGTAAGGTTCTAGCTAGGGCTTATAGTCACGAGCGTTGCAGTATATCACTTGATGCACTTGTCTTTGACAACGAGTACGTATTGACACGTTATATTCTGGTTATAGTCCTGCACCAGATAAGCTTCATAAACAAGAACTAAGTCGTCCGCACGTACCAAGGTTGCGAGCTTCGTCATACTTCTTGTATCAATCAAACCGTACCTGTACTTCCCTAGTTTATCTTCCATCTTCGGTTTTGTTTACTCTACGTAACACTCTAGTATTCCTGACGTCAACAGTTGCCGTACAAGGCACGGAAGGAGCTTCCAACTTCCTCCTTCCGATAAACCGAGACCCTTTTGTCAATCTCGTCCTTAAAGGTATGACGACCATCAAGCCACACTCGGAAAAATCGCAGCTGCGCCCTAAAAGAAGACGAGAGGGAGAAGTCAGGTACGTCATTGAATCTAGACACTGAACGTCTAAGAGTTAGGCACAAGAAGGGATTTGTAGTATTGGATCACGCACTGCAATTATGTAGGTATTTTCTAGAAACGCAGCTACTATCAGCTTCAGGTGCCCGGCAACGAGATCTGCGTCTGCCTTCATGCGTTTCCCCGGTGCCATTGCGTTTAGCTGCTCTATTAGTTGAGGTTAAGGCGGGATTTAAGGCCCTGGCCAGTTCTTACCGCTCTCGCTGTTACCGACCCCCCGCCGCCACCGGCTTTACGACTTTAGAAGGAGCCCCTGGGAATGGTATAACGTCATACAGAACTGATAGAAATTAGAATACAGCGCAAAACCGACGCAAGTGATCTAACACCGTCCTTCCACTAGGAGTGAACTCGGTCCTGGCCAACGGTATTTTCTGCTACCTCCTGACATAACTAAAGGCCTCTCCACTTCGTAGTTCCCCTGCAACGCCATGGCACTTGCTTTGGCAATGCTGAAAGCCCTTCTTCGTAATTAATGCATAATGCTGCTTCTGTATCGCTTTCAGGAGTAGGGAGAAGTCGTGAACGTCTAACCCTAGTATAAAGTCCGTATGGACTCCATTTCTCGCTCTCTTCCTCTTCCCTCTTCTTCTCCACAACACCAACGCATACAGACAGACACTAGTCCACGATCAAGATGCCGACACTCCCCTTCTCTCGTCTCTGAGTTCCTCCTCGCTTCGTCCTTATAGGTTGATACTTGTCCTCGCATTATTTATGCTTTTGTGGTAACTTCAGATGGCCAAGATCCCGTAAGCAAGATGTCACCAGCTATGACGGTGATCGGGTGCACTTCATCATAAGTCTTTCTATTGTTACGATCTGAGCCCGGAATCCTGCCTGCCGGAATCACCCAAGCGAAGCCAGGACTATCTTGACGTTGCCGTCAACCCCCAGAAAGGTGCGTGCGATAAAGATCGAAAAAACTATGATGCCTTCGGGCAAGTGATTAGCAACCGTGTTTCAATCCGAGCTGCATAAGTCGTCAGCCCTTTGGTTGACGCAAAACAGGATTAGGTCGAGGTTTTATATCCGGCCCCTCGATGCACGGACCTCCCTGTTCAATTTTGCCGCTCCGACGCCGCCACCAATACCTACCTACATGTAATTAGTACTTCTTCCCTACGAGCTACTACCGTTGACCGAGCAAGCACTGTTGGTGCTTTAGTGGCGGCTAGCTGGCTACGCTGTTGGGATACCGGAGGATCTCTGCGTCGGTTCGTACTCAAGCGTTGGCTGGAAGTGAAACTGTAAATAGAGTTTGCAAACGCAAATTGTAAGCAACTAGGAATTATGTAATAAACTCAGAGGTTTGAATGCCAATCTGGAGAACCCTTTTCCCGCTATTGTGACCTTTTTGCTTTAATGGGGAGACCACTGTTACCTAATCCAGGCCGTCCTTTAGACGACATGCACCAAGGCCATATTGAGGCAATGAGCATTCCCCGGTGCTGGGGTTTTAGGCGTCTGGTAGGTTCTGCTTGGATAAGTACATATCTGTATATGATAAACTACCTAGTATTCACCTGTGGTAGTTGCTCTACAGGTACTACCAAAGCCGCTACCAACATATACATAACTCTGTCTTCTACCTACATAGATACGCTAACACACCTTATTGTACATGACTGCTGTGGAGCTTAATGTATCTTTACATAGGTATATGTCGCCAATTAACGATTCGTTCGGCGATGGAGGGATATAAACATCAAAACTTAGAGGGATTGGATGAATATCGTGTTTTGTTGCAGGATATGCAGCAATATTGCGTAGGTAAGGAACCGTAGCAATAAGCTGTCGGAATAGGGGTTAGAATAGGGGTTAAAATAGGGGTAACTAGCGGACCCACATCTCTGTGGAAGTATAAATATGTGGTCCTCTGCAACACCTTAAATTGGTCACTTGGGTATGGATTTTTGGCGATCGCTCAGTTTATCCATAATCTGACCTAGAAAGTTGGCGCAGCCCCGTTTACCAAGTAGCTACAAAAACTTAGGTCCGCGTCCTCGGAATTCCGGACTTGGGTCTGGTTTTCTAGCGACAGGGTCGGACATGCGGCTATGGTTAAAGAACCCGATGCACAAACGCGCACCTTGCCCGAGTACTACTTTACGGTGGCTTGCTAGGAATTATAAAGTCAGCACACACCCGTGCCGTATGCTCGACTTTGCATATAATATTCCACAGCGGTATATGCTCGTTCGTCAAGGGCGACGGCGGGGAGATGTTTATAGGTGTTAGATAGAAAAATATGATTAAGTTCCAGAAGGTTTTCAATCTTACCCGAACCGCCATGCAAGGTTCCTAGACTTTACGCCCTGGTCATAGAATCTCGCTACCGCCTCAAGGATATACCTGCCTTGGCTGCGGAACTGCGTATCCAGATGACGAAGCTACGGGCCTAGGCCACGGAGTTGCGGGTACCAAGTTGCGGGTGGTTACCGGCACGTTCCCGCACATTGCAGTATAACACCATCAATTTTGACGGCCGCGCCGCATACGACAGCTTCGTTATAAGCAGGACATTAAAGCCGGCGATTTTTAATAATGCTCCTACATGCTTATTGGTTAAGGATAATAGAAAGGAGATACCTGTGACCCTTTATTAGGGGGGTGACGAGGTCTTCGGTATTCTAGCTTTATTCTCCCCCTTATAAGCTGCCTCTTAGATAGCAATTAAGTCAAGGTTACAGCATCAATTAGTCATAGTGAGTGCCTGGTTTATTGCACTCTCCAGCCCTCAGCAGAGGCATGCAGATTCATAGAGAAGCTCTAGCATATGGTGTGGTCGTGGAAAGAACGGGCCGGCCTCTCCACCAGACCGTATTCATAGCCGCTCAAGTAAGACGACCTGCGCGTCAAAATCAGTCTCGCTAAACCCCTCGAGGACGTCTCCTCTGACCGTCACAGGCAGCGATGTGAGCGTGTCGACTACCTGCCAACCGCTACTGGGCAGGGGTACAGTGAGTGTCATGGGCGAGTCCTTAAAGCTGTGCAAGACAACGAGTACCCGCTCAGAAGTTGAGCGAACAACGCCTTGCCACCCAGTCGGATGCCGCCAGCTAGCACCGAACTGTTCCGTTAGCCGGCTCACCCCATCACGAATCACGGGGGCAGCGCGCCGATAGAGCTCCGTGGCGGACTTCACAAAAGCCAGCTGCTCCTCGTCCAAATCTACAAGGTCCCCAGAGAGACACATACGTCCCAGAAACGTTGCCGCGAGGGTGTAACCCAAGCGCCGAAGTGAATCATTGCCGTGCACCACCGCCCAAATCAGCGACTGGCGCGGCAGGACCAGTCGATGCAGCGCGGCCGCGACAATGGGGATTTCAACGACCTCGTGCGCGTCGGAGGAGCTTGCCATGGAGGTCCGCTGAAGCAGCGACGGCTCCATCCGCCCGCCTCCAGCCGAGACGAGCTCTGTCACCAGCTCCGGCAGGGCCGAGCGTATGTGGTCGAACAGGGCGTGCGTACCCTCGCCGTGGCGACGCAGGCCTTCCCCCAGACCATCGGCATGGTCGACGCCGATGCCGAGGGTTTCGCTGTAATCAATCTTGAGATATCCAAAGCCGGCGTTGGCGAGCGCGCGGATGACCCGCTTGTCGATGAAGTCGTGGACCCATGGGTCGTGCAGGTCCCAGGCGCGTCGCAGCTCGAGCGTGAGCGTCTGCCCGTCTCGCTTCAGGAGATGGTCGATCTGATGGAAAGCGGACGAGTCCCTCGCGACGTGTTCCGGCTCCATCCACAGGCCGGGAATGAGCCCCCGCTCGCGAATGCCCGCCGCGGTCGCCGCGAGTCCAAGAGGGAAGCGCACCGGATTCGCCTCCCAGTCGCCCATCGTCGTTGCCCAGTGCGCGCCGGGACCCTCGGGCATGTACCAACCAGCATCGATAACAAGATAGCGGACGCCGAGCGGCGCCAGGCGATCTGCGGTTTCGAGCAGCTTGTCCTCGTGCGGCGCACCCCAACTCGTGCACCAGTCATTGTACACGATCGGCAGATCTTGCTCGATGGCGGGCTGGGCTTCGACCGCAGGGATATCGACGCTGACGAGCCGGTCGCAAGCGTCATCCACCGTACCGGAGACACAGGCCAACCATGCCGGCGCTGCGGTGAATGTCTCGCCTGGCTGAACGGTCTTCGTCCAGTGACCAAACTCGCGGTCAGCGTATCCGCCAGCGAGCGTCAGATCGTCGTAGCGACGAGCAACCTCAAGTTGCCAGCTAGTCGGGCATGCTACACGTGCGCCCCACACGACGCCCGCCTCGGTGTCCTCGATGAGCGCCGTAGGGAACCAACCGCGGACAGGCATCGAGCCGACCTGCCCAAATCGTTCGGACAGCTTCATGCCGCCGGCATATACGCGCTCCAAATGCAGGTGCTCAATCGAATCGCTCACCAGCCGTCCTTCCGCCGACCACACGGACCGAAACCGGTGAGCCTTGAGGCGGCCCGGGGCATCGTCAATAGCGAAGGGAGTGATGCCGCTCAGCGCGAACGACGTCAGCAGCTCGAGGCGCACCGGCCGATCCGAGGCGTTGACGAAGCCCGTCTCGCTCCGCAGTGTCAGATTGCGGGGACCGGCGACGAGGCGGTGCTCTAGGCGCAGGCCGGTAGAGTCACTGAGGATGGTGACCACGGCGTCATCCTCGCAATGCTGACCGGTCAGCGAAAAGCGGTCGTTCGAGGTGGACCAGAGCAAGGTCCTGCCGGGGCCGAACTGGCCAGGCTGGTCATCGCCCACGATCTTAACGTGCGCAAGCGGCTCGACCACGATGGCAGGTTTTGCTGTCGCCGTATTGCGCACCCAACTCTCGTCAGCCACGGTCACTCGTCGCTCAGCGAGTGCGCTGGCTGCACTTGTCGGGTAGAGCCAAAGGCCTACATGGCCCTTCTCGTCGGTAACGTAGCGTGCAGTAACGTCCCCGAACTTACGCTCGAATAAGACGGAGAGCGGTCCCGTGGCCATTTTATAGCCCGCCGTGGACTACTTCGGACGTTAGAATTACACGACTTTGGTGAGTACTCCCGGTAAGGGTCACTTACAGGTCCTGGGTCAATCGTCAGTAGGCTCCTTTTTTTAGGTATCGAAAGGGTGGTTCGAAAGTGTAAAGGGAAAGTGGAAGTGGGGGTAGAAAAGGGAGGGATAAGAAAGATTTCGGGCAGGAGGAAGCCGAGATAATGCTAGATACATAAAGGCGCGACATATCTAGCAAGATTTCCATGTCTTTTTAAGCACCCCAGCTTAGAAGAGAGAGGGGCGATGTTACTATAGGAACTATAGGAACTAAAGTATTATTAATATCCAATCCAGTATGGCGGACGGCGCGACAATGCTGACGCGCCTTAACCCGACCCGAACATCTTGTCCGGCGCTGCATGCGGCTTTTTACACCGAGTTCGATAGCCGAGTGCTCCGAGATTCGATAACGTTAACCCTACGAAAATAAGTCCGACCTTATCGAGGCTTAATATTTGCACGAGATCGCAGATGGTCCTATACGGTATATCGTAGATGATAAGAAGGCATATAAATTCTTAACTTGAGGACGGCAAAACAAAAGCAGTGAAGATTTCTAAAAGTTGTTCAGATCACATTAAGGAAATCGACGAATTTTCGAGAGGTATAAGGGTATACACGTGCAACTTAACGGTTTAGACTTGAACGCCTAACTCCGGCCAGTACGTTAGATTTAAAAATACTCCGCGCTTTATACACACTATATCAACGCCAATATATAATGTATTCTGTCCATCAAGCCTCCGAGGTCATTGATGCATTTGTTCAATGGCAGAGGAAGGAAGCTCATCCGATGTGGAGTCCGCTGTCGGTTTGGTAATGGGTATCGCCGCTATTACTGCTATTTTCGTATACGGCGGACTGCAACATAAACTCAGTGCCTTTAACCTTTCCTATGTAGTGAAACCATTGCAGGTCGTTGTACCTGGCAGTGTTGGCGCTTTGACTTCTCTCACGGACATATACGCGACCGCTCGCTACTGATGAGCTAATGTGGTAATGAACTTCCTCTCGATGGTTTGATGGAAAGTAAACAACTAACAGACACGACTACCGCGGCCTTAGCACACGCATCGACGCACGGCTCGATAAAGAGATCAACAGATACTGGCGAGAGAGAGGCCTGGCTGTTCGAGAGGCCACAGGCGCTAACCAAACGTTCGCCATCCAACCCATCGCAGCTATCCCAGCCGCGCAAAGAGCTGCCAGGGAGGGAACCCCATGGGAATTCACCAAGAGGCCCACAAGTGCACGTCGTAGCGCCCAGGGTAAACTGATATTCAGCATTCGGCGACTGACTATTTATAGGGTAGACAACTCTGATCGATTGGAGATATGCTAAGGATGATGACCCGGGGCGCTCCGTTTCCATCGAGACAACGGAACAGTGGAAGAAGCTCAATCAGGAACGCGGTTTATACCTGGACTTCGCCTAATGAACGATGCGCCCTGAAACCAGAATTCCCTTGCCTCGTATGGGTCCGAGAAGGTTGCGATGCTAAAGCAAATCTCTCGGAAGTACGAACCGGATCAGATCTTGCAGTGCCAGCGGAACAGTGGCCTCCTGGAGTCCAAAAACCTAGAACAGACCGTGGCGAGCGGACAGGCAGTTGCAGATTAGTGGGCACACTCAAAAGATGTCAAACCGCAAATCCCCTCCAACAGGACCTATCATGTTCCAAAGACTGTGACTGACGCATACGTACATAACTATGTTGTGATGCATAAAGTAGACCGTGTGTTGATTGTTTTGGTCTTAAGTTATTAAACGAACAACCATAGACCACTCGAATAAATCCAGATGTTGTAAGACACTCTTGGGGTATTTAAACGTCCCGCGTCCTGTAAGGCGGTAAGTCACCAATATAGGAACTCGGAAAAATGAAAACCCTGGATTAACTGCTTGATTTTCGCTTTTACTTAACCTTATCAACCATGAAGTACCAAGTTAAATTGGTTTAAATATGTCAGATTCTGCCCACCACGTAAACCCGATTAAGGGGCTAAGTCTAGCTCTAGGAACACAATAGGTTCGAACAGACATAGAAGGTCATCGTCCTTGTACGGTAACCCGAAGGGGTTCGGAAATAGTGCCGTCAATCACTTCTTGTGTAGCTAGTCTATTTACCGCCTAATGATTACGTATCGTTGGGTGCTTCATATTTCTCCCTCTTTCATTATCAGTTGAGCAAACCACCTACCAGAATGTTCTTAAGATTCAAAAAGACGATTCATACGCAATCTGAGCTTTTCGTACCCATATGAGCGAATTGTAATTAGCAAACTCGGCTCGATTTGGTCAACTAAGTTCATCCGATGTTCGATATTTCGTATCTCTTGCGGCTCATCACCGCTATTAACCTCCACGCACCAATGCCTCCTTGATTCACAGAAGGGCTTATACCTGATGCAACATGCTTATTGGACAGGGGCTTTATGGGTCGGCCCCGAAATACATTGGGATTATAAACTTTTGGACAATAGACGTATCAATAGCATGCGAAGGAGGAACCATATAAGTAGGCCACGAACGTCTCCTAAATCCTTGATTTTACGAAAATGATCCAGCACCATCCACAGACCTCTACGTGGTACTGCCCTCTAGCCTGGCCTTCCCTCAGCAGGAGAACCCTCACTACTCATCTGCCTCGCTTTCATGACACTTGAGTGAAATCCATCAAGTATGCCTTTCTTTACTGCTTCGTTCGAAACCACGACTAACAAGTTACACTCAGGCAGAGATCGAGTCTATTTGACGTACTGCGTGATTAGCCAGAATGTGCAAATACCGTCCGATCATACACGGCTGCCACTCAGAGGTATGGCGCCTTTGTCTCTGCCCGGATGCACCAGAGGACCGTCTACCGGGGCCAGAAGACAAGGATAACCCGTGGGCAGGTGGAGCGATTCTATGCAACAACATAGAGATGGCCCCTGGATTGTACGCTCCTAATAATGTTGATTGCGGGTTTGAGGAATGCGATTACTGCTCGAGGGATGCTCAGGAGGCGCCCACGACAGTCGCCGAGTTGCAAAATCATCACTTGTATGGAGTATGGGACCTCCAATTCAGGAAGTGGGAGGGCAATCCGCCACAGTCTCCAGAAGAGCAGTGGCAACAGTATTATACAACCTTCGTGGGAGCATTGGAGGACCTCGGCCTACAAGGCCGCTTAAATCAGCCTCAAAGACAGGATTTCCCGCTAGATCGGTATCATTATAAGGTACTTGGCCGGACTCAGTCGCTGGCAGGATTCACTGAAGTACAACCTGGCTGGCAACCACCTGCAGCAGGACAATCAAAACAGGATGGACAAGAGACACCAACCCATATGCAGGGTCAAGTTAGCTATATAGGAAGACAGGGCGGACCTCCATACATAGCAAGACAAGCGCCCACAAATACAGCAACGCAAACGCCCGCATACCGATACACAGCAACACAGCCCCCCTCATATATGGCAATACAACCGCCGGCACTCACAGCAACACAAGCGCCATCTAGTCAAGATTCGGACCTCTACCAAGTAACAGGGCAGGTCCAAATGGCCCCAAACCCCTTCAGACAAGCTGTGGTTCCGGTGCCCCAGAGAATCACAAACGAGCAGGCAGCGACAATAGCCTTTACACAGCACACCGACCCAGACTCGCAAGCATCACAGGGTCAGTACGTGCGGCTCCTGCTACGACCAGGGGAAAATTATTACCGGGCGGGCCAGCAGAGAGGACCCCAGTGAACCGCAGAAGAACAGGCTACGAAAATGGGCTTTCCAGGTGAAATTCCACCAGAGCCGTTGGTGGCAACTAGAGGCACCCACGTACGATGAGATCAACCGAGACTGAAGAGAAAGGAAGCGCCTGTACGTAGGATAATAAAAGGGGAAAGAAAGGACGGTGCCCAACCGAGTTCTACAAGCTGATTAAGAAAGACGGATGGCTCATGTCGTGGATAGTTATTAACCACAAGATGGCCGTCGTCTGGCTGGCGCAAAACTTTGGGGGAACATGCTCTCATATGACGAGATTGTTCTACCCGCTAGGTGTGTCGGGTGAGTATATTTGTCATATAGATTGATTTCTACGACATGGCGGATGCTTTGTGCCCTGGTCGATGTCCTTGCGGACACTGAAGGGGTTGCGCTCGATTTAATTTTGTTCTCTACCTAGATTCCGATGGCTTTGGTGCTGTTTCATGATGGTTAATGCTGTAAAGGTAGAGGCCAATCTTTGTCTAATACCAGGCATTATGCTGAGTTCCCTCGGAGCTAGGTGAGACATTCCAACCCCTAGTTAGGCTGTTAGGATGCCCAAAACCCAAGTAGCCATCAAATAAGCAACTTTCCAGGTGCAGAGGTTGTAGCACCTTCCTGGGTGACATCCTGGTTTCCATAACGTAGATGCAATATCGTCGGTCTCCCTGCTTCGTGCACCGTATGCTGCTATGCATTCACAACACCTCGCCTTCCACCGCCTTTACCGGTTCCTGGGCACTAAGTTGCCGCCCGATAATTTCTATACGAAGCTTAGCATGGCCTCTTACTGAAGGGGAGGCATACACACTAGACCCAGCGAATGCATAAGAAACTCAAATATGGTAGGGTAATAAACATCGATACAGAACCTAGGTTGTTTTAAGGGATACAATGACTGCTTTAATTATCAGTCACTCTCCGTTTGATTCCTCCTCGCAACCCGTCAAAGCGGTCCCAGGAGCCGATCCTTCTTATGATAGGTCGGCGTTCGGTACTCGCCACCATGAAACACATCCGAGAGCGACGTGCTGCTATGAGCCGTTTCTTCTCGCGGCAGCAGATGTTACGGTTTGAGTCCTGAAGCCCACAAATAGACAGAAGCTACGCGATAAGCTGATTTTCAAACTGGAAAGGGTCCATTCCGATGGTTTACCTATTTAACTATTTTATTTCTGATAAATACGATCTGGTAAGATGGTCATGGCGAAAACCTCGCGGAGCGTCCCCGCCTTTATCATTCTGGCAACAAGGGAACGACAGGCGGGCTACCATCATTTCTTAAAACACCCTGGACTGGTTATTTTATCCATCTCTGCTGCTTCTGAAACAATGTGCGCGCTGGATTAACAACATTAGGTTTCCTGGACCAGGTGGACTGGGTCACCAACTTTAAGGCCTTTGCGCAAACGGCGTAGTAGTCTATTTTCATCCCTTTCCTGCGCAATCTCGTTATTCCACCTCCTATCTGACCGACTACATGGTCGATGATATCACGCAATGGATGAAACAGAATGAACATGATCATATCAGGGCTCATTAAAAAGCCCCAGCAAGATCATGCAAAGGGTAGGGTATTTATTGAGCTATTTGAACAAGCGCTTTCTGAGCCCGAAAACTCCATCTTCCGATTCTCGGGGGAGGGCACATCGTTGATGTCCACTGGGAGTGAGATTACAGCCGTAAGCCAGCTGGCATCCAGGCCCGCCCCCCCTCGTTTTGCTTTGGAACCTAAATGAATGCTAGCACCGCTTAACCTACAGGCCACTCTGTGTAGTGGCTCAAGCGGTCGTCGTGCCAGAAAGGGTTGTCCTAATGATACAATAATAGCCAGAGGGAGTAGTTCATGACATCGTTGAGTATTTCATACATCACAGATAATGGTATACAAAACTGAGTTAGCGAACCCCCAGATCAAACACTGAGCAATGAGTCAATGACCATTTCAACTTGAACGTAAAGCAACCAGAACCTGCATTAATCTTGATCTTCCGTGGAACCTTGTTCCTCACCAGGAAAAGGGAAAGGCGGTCGAAAGTGAACCAAATGTAAGACTCTCTCTTGGCTTACCCATTTTGTCATTGTGTACTGTAATCTAATGCCTTTCTACCGTCTTTGAAGTCCGGCCCACAGTGATTTCAGCCGCTTGTATGTCACCACAATTGCGATGACAGAGGCAACCAGCAGTGCGAAAGAGACCCAGTAAACCCAGAATTGGCTTCCTCGGGCGCAGAGTGATCCGGCATCGATAATACAGCTGCAACCGTCGAGAAAGGGAGGTATATTGTCGCGATCTGAGTGAGTCTTGTGATGCCACGGTTTTCGCCGAGGCTTTGTTGGGCTTCTTTGATGGCGGTAAGATCTGTCAGGAGATCGATGTTCCTCTCTGTCATCTTCGACAGCTGACCGAAGCCTGTCTGTATGTACTTGGGTTCAAGTACAGCTGAATGAAAGGTTCCACCTCGCTCTCTAAACCCTCCTACGGTATCTTCAACTTGCCTTTCATACTGGGCACAATTCTGTCTGTGTCAAAACAGATCCTCCAATAACTTCTCTGCGACGTCGAAATCAGGGATGATTTCTAGGTTTCGTTGCGGCTGGAGATTACACGGGAGGCTGCATGATTTTCCCATCGCAGATCTATCAATGCCCGATAGCTCCTGAAATCCAGAGTAGAACCATGCTTTTCATCCAAAGCGTTGTAAGACTTCCATATATTACCCCCTTTTAGCTTTATTATTCTGGAGTCGGTTCCCCCCTCGTGTACACGATAAAGTGATCTTGCTCTCCTGAAGTGGAGTAGGTGGTCTGGGAACCTGCTGCAGGGCATCAAGCTATGGTAACGGTTTCGGTAGGATAAGAAAGGCCTGTCGTTCATGGCGCTTAGTATGTCGAGGATCATATAGTGTGGGATCGTCTATGCGACCCGCGTGTGTTATTAATTTAGTGCTAAACCACCCGTGTACCTGACCAACATGAGATGCTGAACGATGAACTATGTCCCAAATTTGAGCTATGGCTGAACTACATCCATTACCATGAGTGAGTGGGCAACGGGATAGGGGTTGATAAAAAAGGGGTGCCACTTGGCGCGTTCAGGGGTATCTCCTTCAGCATTGATATCGGATGTGCGACGCAATGCTAGGATGGATCTCCAGACGAGCCGCCCCGCAGAATCAATCAAGGCGGGGCAGCTCCTCTTAGTGCTTAGGGTCTAAGGAGGGGCTAACGCGATCACTGCTTCATTGACTTGATAACTATGCTTAACTGCACTAAGCCAAGCTGGAAATGCACATAAAGGGCCTTTGATACTCGGTTGCTACGGCTGAATCTGGTCTGTGCTCCCAAAGCCTACCAAATTATCAGGTGAATTTTTGCTTTGGGCCGAAGCTGTCCAGTAGTGATATCGACAACAGCCAAGCTTCCTACACCCGCAAACCCGACAGAGATTCCTGATCCTTCGCTACCCAAAATTAACAGGAACTACCATAAAGTCATCAGGGAGCTGCTGTTATTTGAAGATGGCGTCCATATTTGAGCAGTCCGGAAGCGGGACTCTTTTCTTGGGCGGCCAAAAGATCTCTGGCGCCGATATTAGAGATCAGAATGGTGAGAAATGAACGGCCCAGATCCGGTCACTCGATACCTTGCTAACGTCTTGTTTTACTTAGTTCTCGCTACACAAGCTATCGCGAACGTTGTCAAGAGCTCTTTTGGGCCGAGCGGTCTCGACAAGATGATGGTAGACGATATCGGCGTAGGTGTTCTACAAGGCATCTTGCCCACAGGGACGAATGAATATTGACTTTCGCGGCGTAGGACGTCACGGTGACAAACGACGGCGCAACCATCCTGAGCTTACTAGATGTCGAACACCCCGCCGGCAAAATCCTCGTCGACCTGGCACACCAACAAGACAAGGAGGTGGGCGATGGCACGACTTCGGTGGTTTTAATCGCTGCTGAGCTCCTACGGCGGGCAAACGAGCTGATGAAGAACCGGATACACCCAACGACCATCATTACAGGCTACCGTCTAGCATTGAGGGAAGCTGTCAAGTACATGAACGAGAATGTCAGCACAAAGGTGGAAAGCCTTGGCCGAGATTCGCTCATCAGCATCGCGAAGACGTCCATGTCGAGCAAGATCATTGGCGCCGACTCCGATTTCTTCGCCAACATGGCTGTTGATGCTATCCAGGCTGTGAAGACGACCAACAACCGCGGCGAAGTCAAGTACCCGGTGAAAGCTGTCAACATCCTGAAGGCGCACGGCAAGGGGGTTACGGAGTCCGTATTGGTCAAGGGTTATGCTCTGAACTGTACTGTCGCATCTCAGGCTATGACTACGAGAGTATTGGACGCCAAAATTGCAGTTCTAGACATGAACTTTCAGAAGGAGCGCATGAAGCTGGGCGTGCAGATCACAGTCGACGACCCCCAACAGCTGGAACAGATCCGCCAGCGGGAGGCCGGAATGGTTATTGAAAGGATCGAGATGATACTGAAGGCTGGAGCGAATGTTGTATTAACTACGAAGGGTATTGACGACATGTGCCTGAAGCTCTTCGTTGAGCGGGGTGCTATGGCTGTCAGACGATGCAAGAAGGAGGATCTGAGACGGATCGCCAAGGCGACAGGTGCTACCCTGCTTAGCACGTTATCCGACTTAAATGGCGACGAAAAGTTTGAGCCCTCCTATCTCGGCCACGCCGACGAAGTCGTCCAGGAGCGCATCTCGGATGACGAGTGCATCCTGATCAAGGGAACTAAGACACACTCCTCCGCTTCTATCCTTCTACGTGGACCGAATGATTTCCAACTCGACGAGATGGAGCGATCGGTGCACGACTCCTTATGTGCCGTCAAGCGCACTCTCGAGAGTGGAAGCATCGTGCCTGGCGGTGGCGCGGTCGAGACAGCGCTACACATTTACCTGGAGGAGTTCGCTGGCACCGTTGGCTCGAGAGAGCAGCTGGCAATCGGCGAGTTCGCACAGGCTCTACTCGTCATTCCCAAGACCCTTGCCGTAAACGCGGCCAAGGATGCGAGCGAGCTTGTAGCCCAGTTACGGTCACGCCACGCCTTGTCGCAGAGGACACAAGACGGTGAAGCTAACGAGGACGAGAAGATGGTCGCCCGCAAAAAGGGTTACAAGAACTATGGTCTCGACTTGTCGAAGGGGAAGCTTGTAGATGAGATTAAGGCGGGCGTGCTGGAACCGAGCATGAGCAAGGTCCGGCAACTGAAGAGCGCCGTGGAAGCATGTATCAGCATCATGAGAATCGATACCCTGATCAAGTTGGATCCGGAAGAGCGAGGAGAGCAGGACGACGGACACGGCCACTGATAGGAAGGCATGGATGGCGGTGGGGGTAGGCGCCAGGAGTCCAATAGAAGGCACTATGCTAGATGAAGGCATCAATTTTGATCTCGAGGGCTGGGGAAGGCCCGCCCTATTGGATTCTATCCTCGAGAAGATTAGTTGCATGGTCTTGCTCCACGCGGAAGCAGGCTCCATGCCGGAAAGGCGGCGCACGCTAGCTCTTGGTCTTCGGAGCGGTTTGCATCGGCAGAGCCCCACAATGCCACCACAATAGACAATATCAGTGTATTATCGCATTCCTAAGCTGCGCTCCCACTTACAGCTCCTTGAATAGCGGAGGGACACTTATCCCTTAGCGTTAGGTACCTGCGGTAGAGTAAGCTGATGACGTTCCCTTTTGATGCTGTTCAACGTCGATTCGATCCCCGTGACCCGGTGCCTCCAATGATCACCCGAGCCTTGACTAAACGATTTAGACTAGGTTGCCGGCCGATCGGACGTCAAGTGCGGAACGAGCTTCACTACTTCACGGAACCCACATACTTAGCTCTATATATGACCCACCAAGCCCCTAACGCAACCGCATCCGCCAGCTGTTGCTGACACATGACTATATAAACGGAAGCACATTGGGTGTTGTCAGGCATTCCATTAGAAATATGCCCGTTTCCTTATACCAGCCGTTATCGCCGTTCAACAAGTTCCTTCATGCACAGTAGAGTAGAGCCAGAGCGTTTTACAAAGCTCGATCTTGCCCCCCTGCACTCCACTGACAGGCCTTGTTGCCCCCGTCTTTCGTAAAAGCCCGAAGTCACACATCTTGACCCGGATCGGCCCCCGCCGTCACCTACACCGCAACAAGGATAGACGTCCCCATCACCGATCCAACCCGAGCCTCAGATTTCTCGGCACTTTGCGTTCTGTTAGTGGCACAGGCCGAGGCTCGTCTCTCGGTCATCCCTCTCTCGATCAAAAAAGTTCAAAGAGACGAGAGCAAAAACTTCTGTCGACTGCATAGTTCTTAGCCACTCAGCCAAGATGGGATCCCAAATCAAGGACACCAGCAAGGCCCCGGAGCTGGAGCTCCTCCCGGACGCCTCCTCCGACGCCCTCGTCCTCACGCACCCGACGGACGAGGAGAGGCGCCGCACCTGGACGCGCAACCACCGCGAGTGGGGCGGGCCCCTCAACCTCGAGAAGTACCTCCAGCGAGAGCCCTACCTGACCACCATCCCGCTGGCCCGGGACGGCGGCATAACGCACTGGATCCTGAGCACTACCACATCCGCGGAGTCGGACCCGAAGCAGCAGCAGCAGCGCCCGGTCCTCGCGTCCTGCGAGACCATCCGCAAGCGCGTGCTCGTCGCCAGGCCCGGGTCGGGAGCCGAAGGGGGGGACGACGGCGCCGTGGTGGAAGAGGCTACCGGCTACGGCATCGGGTCCGTGTACACGTACCAGGAGTTCCGGGGGCGGTCATACGCGGCGCGGATGCTGCGGGAGCTGGGCGCGGCGTTGCGGACGCGGCCCAGGTTAGAAGCGTCGGCCAGCGCGGCCGACGGGGCCGGAAGGAGGGAGGACGACGCGGTGTGCTCCGCGCTCTGGTCCGACATCGGGAAGGTCTTCTACGCCAGGAAGGGCTGGGCGCCGTTCCCGAGCCTGCACGTGTCGTTCCCCCCCTCGTCATCAGCATCTACATCCACGTCCGGCGACCGCGCTCGGGTCCCGCTCGAGCCCATAACCTACGCGAACCTCCCCTCCTTCGCCTCCCTCGACGAATCCCTCCTTCGGCGGCGGCTCGCGCGCACGGCGGCGCGGACGCGGCGCCCCGCCTTCGCTTTCGCGCCGGACCACGACACGCTGCGCTGGCACCTGTTCCGGGAGTCGTGCATCGCGTCACTCGTGTACGGGGGAACGGCGGACCCCTCGGCGTGGGCGGCGGAGACGACGGCCAAGGGCGTCGCCGCGGGGCGGGGCGAGGGCCGAGGCCGCGTCTGGGCCGTATGGGCAAGGAACTACGTGACGGCGCCCCCGGACAAGGGCGGCGACGGCGGCGAGGCGAAGGCGGCGCGCGGCAAGAACGCGCTGTACATACTGCGGCTGGTCGTCGAGGGGTACGACGAGGACGCGCCGCTGGAGGGACAGGGGGGTGGCGCGGGGGGCGACGTGAAGGAGGAAGAGAAGGAGGAGCTGACGGCGGCGTTCCGGGCCGTCGTGGACGCGGCGCGCGCCGAAGCGGCGGCCTGGGGGCTCGCCAGGGTTGACCTCTGGAATCCGACGCCGCTGGTGCGCGGTCTGCTGGCGCGCTGCGGCGCCGAGAGGCTGCCGCATGAGTGGGTCGAGCGCGATGGGGACAGCATCCCCTCGCTCATGTGGTACGGCGCCGGGGAGGAGGTCGGGGAGGTCGACTGGGTGGCCAATGAGAAGTACTGCTGGTGCTGATTGAGTTGGGAGCTCGAAAGCGGTCGTATCTTTCCTTGCTTTCAGCAGGGTTTATTTGTTGCGAAATTTAGTGGTCGGGGCGCCGGGGGGTGCCGGCATGGTCAAGATTGATTGTGGCAAATGGGGGAAGGACGTATATGCATGGGCTTCGAACAAGAGGAAGCAAGGTGAATCCCTCTAACATACTTCTACGCTTACCCAATGATTGTTGCAGAGTGACTATAGAGAGTGAATGGGACAGGTCAACGTCAAAAGCATTCCGAACGGAAAGCGTGGCAACAAGACTTCTTGATCATATCGATATCCCTGTGGCACATGCTCGACATGTCACGTCGTTGTCCATTACAAAGCCATTAAGAGGGTGGTGGGAAGAAAGATTAATATCATTATGGGCGACCCTCAACGCCGGCCAATGCTATCATGATCGCTTTGTATAGTGTGGCTTCCGATGTAGGCTCCTTCGAGAACCGTCCAATTCCAAGGCCGAAAGAATGACGGCCTTCCCGCCCTCTGTCCTTCTTCGGCATAACATAGGGAAGTCGCCGGTGAACTCGACTACGACGACCGCGGGAAGCACTCACGACGGTGTGTTCTGCTTTGCCTTCTTCGCGGGCAAGGATGATGCTTAAGACGCTGCTGGCGCTTGACCATGTCGTGAATTCGCGCCTTGATTTAGGTTATGGTGATTTCGCGCCGCTACGGCCGGGATCAGAGGCGGAGCAAGAACCGGGTCGCCCATGAAGTCGGAGGGATCCCAATACGGTTGCTCCTGGTCTCTGTTAGCTTCCATGTCGTAATTCCTCATGTACTGCATCCGGTGTTGCTCATAATATGGATCCCAGTATGGTACGTTCCGAAAAGGTTGGAACTGAACAGGCTGCCATACCTGGTCGTCCGCTTGCAGCAATTCCTCTAACATAGCCGCGTTCAGGTCGAACATTATGGGCCATTCCTCCAACCGTGGGTTATGCGGACGGTGGGGTCGGACTTGTGGATTTGACCGGCCTAAATTGCGGTCTCCCATCGGCTGGTGAACTGGTCCTCCGGCAAATAGTCCTGCGGGCACAGCAGGAGGATCTACCAAGAACCTAGGAAGAGCCGGGCCCGCAGCAGGAGGGTGACGCTCCGCGTAGGGCAAAGGTATTATTGGTGACGGAGCTAGCACTTTATTACATCAGCATCGAGAGCGTCTTAGGCTGGGAATCTGCGACGGCCCTCACGATTTCGAGGCTGGGGAATATCCAACCGTGCAGCATATGGGGCTGGCCCAGGAGGGGCCCGTCCTGGGGCTCGACGATGGGGCATCGGAGCTGGTGGGGGGGCAGGCCGGGCTTGTTGGTGGTATTGTTGCACAGCTGCTTGTAGAGCGATTGGGCGCACGACTCCTCCGGCTGCCTGAACCCGATTTACTCTCTGCTGGTGGCCAGGGTCTTTCCCTGCACGTCGTTTCTCATCGCTTTCGACCTCCTTGGACAAGTTGAACTGTAAGGCTTCGCCGTCCTAATTATGAAAGATTACAAGTCAGCGAACCATAACTTATAGGGGGCGAGAGCAAGGTTCCGTCGAGTCGACGTTGTTCATGGGGTAATTACCACATCGGGCCTCTCCTGGGTCACCTTCTGCCGGGCCGCCTCCTCAGCCCGTTGAACCTCATCCCGGTGGCGCTGTTCGGTGGAATCAAAGAGAGGACATTGCCCATTCTTACCGCCCCTTGATGTGTCGTTGAAGTGAGTATAGTCCCTAACCGTTTCGCGGCAGATGTAACACTGAATGGTACGGCATCGAGTACAGGTGATCTTGTTGCAGCCATCCTCCTTCACAAATGGGTTTCGGCCTGGTATTCACCAGTCAGCGTCCAGGAACAAAACCGAAACCTGTTTATCGGTTAGCGATGCGCTTACATTTGTTGCATTTACGGATAAGAGCCTCGCTCATGGCCTCCTCGATCTCTCGCCGAGCTGTCAGCCCTTCTTCTCGCGCCGCCTCAGCACAGCTCTTTGGGATATGGGTTTCTTTGCGACAAAGACGACAGCTGACCTTCCTACAGCCAGGCATCTCGCAACGGAACTCCTTGTCTTCGTCGACAGGGGGATACTCTGCAGCGTATGGACAAAAAGGGCAAGTCTCCAGACTCTCAATACCAGCCTCCCTCAACACTGCCTCCTGTTCAATCCGGTCCAGGGCTGTGCGCAGAGCTTTGTCCAGGAACCGCTTCCTCTGAGTGTAGGAAAATCCTCCAGAACACCCGTCCAGGGACATACACTTTAGCTCGTATTTGGAGTAGCCAACCTGGGTCTCAGCCTGTTGCTTTATGCAACTCCCACAGAAGAAATGAACTATTTCGCCATCACACTGAGCCATCCGGTTAAGTGCTTGCTCGTCATAGCAACAGCCACATTCGGCGGTTTGTCCACTCAGCTGTGCCCTGGCAAAGTTGGCCTGCTCCTCTGCCTCGACAACGGACTTGGCATCTTTGTGGGCGCGTAGCTCTCTAGCTGCCCGGAGCTCGTCAAGCGCCGCTTTCTCCTCGGCAGGATACGAGCTGTAATCGAAGCTAGAAAAGCTTTCTGGAGTGTAAGCATTCATAGATTTCGTTGGGCTTTTCTTAGGTTGCCACGGGGGGTTTCGATCATCCCAATTGCGAGTTATTTCATCCATATGCGTGTAGGCATCGAAGAGGGAGCGTTTGGCCGAGAGAATGCTCCAGACGGACCTGCTCGGCGCCCTAGGGAAATCTTGGCATAATAGAGACTTGGCCAGCTCGCGATACCTCTTGTTGGAGAAATTTGGGGTGTACTCCGGTTTCGCGATCTGAGATCTTACAGCGCTTGCGGCACGAGGCTCTTTCGAGTTGGCGGCGTCGTCATCGCTGTCTACATCGCTGACCTCGTCACCCAACCCCCTCTTTCGCTTCAGAGGGTTATCCGGATGTCGTGTCGGGTATTTCTCGCCTTTCTCTTGTTGATCCAGGATGGTCCAAATAATGGAATCGGGGTCGTGGCCGTGTTGAGAGACTAAGTCGTCCAGGTGGTTCGGACAAATGTCAGGGAAGACAGTAAGCACGGAATCTTTACAAGAAACCCCAGGCGCCTCCAACTCATCCAGCAGATCGATCACGTTGAATTCATCCATGGTTATCTGCCGAGATAGTTGTGTCGGCTTGGACGAAGGGCGGGGTAGTTCTACTATGAGATGTCAGTACAACGTGGGGGAAGAATGGTGACTGAGGATAATGAGGGCAGTCACCTGGGTGGTGCCTGAGTCCATTGGAAAGCCTCAACTGAATCCTTTCCTTTATTGCCCGGAGTTTGGACCAGATCTGTTGTCGCTTGAGAAACATTAGTAGAATGATAAGAGGAACTGCCTTGGTTACTAAAGGTTTCAAGGTAGGAAAGAGACACCACAGGCAAGAGCGGAACATCCGGTGCAGGTGGCTCTGAGGCAGGAGCTTTAGGCAAGTAAATATTGAGCGGCACAAAACACCAGCGCTCTTGTTTCTTGTTCACTTATTTGCCAATCACAAAAGGCTCGGGGAGGGTATTGGCTGCAGATTAACTATGCTGGGCAAGTGGTCTAGGAAGTGTCGCCACGTGTAGTGATGTCCGTTTGGGATGTGTCGACTTCGAAGGTTAAGTCATTTCAAGTTAATCCGGTGCATCGGAATGAAGATAGTGAGCAGGGTTCAACCCATACGGCTGTGGCCATGACATTAGACTCCCCATGGCTAGAGTTGTCATACTGGAAGACAGGGAGAGCCAAAACATTGGGAAACCGGTAAAACCCATTGGGCAGGCCGGACATAAGGTTGTGAAGGTTCATGCAGTTACAGAGCTTGGATGTTGAGAGATATGAGCAGAGTTACCGAAACCAAGAAGGGGGGTGACACGACGGGTCTCTCAGCCATCAACTCCGGCAGCACTCCCGATTGCGTTGTAAAATATCATCGGGCCGTAAGAAGACGAGAATACGGGCGACGGCTCTTAATACATAACATAGATGGCAGAGGAAACAGTGAGCAAAGGATACTTACAGAAATATAATAAAGCCAGAATGACGATCAAGCCGAACGGGTTTGGCAGGTTCAAAAGTCAGCCGGGCAGGCGACGGACAGGATCGGCAGATCTAGATGACATTCGTTGCAGCCCAAGTCAGATTCTCGCAATAAAAGATAGTGCGACAGCGACGCAGTGCTGCGGTGCACGGCAATTACGATATCACTCACGGTTCCCAGTTAGGTCATAAAGAAATGAGTATAATGTCGCAGTCCATAAGCTTGCGGTTATAACGAGGCTAGGGTTCCCTTGAGGTGAGGTGAGGTTGAATGCGGCTGTAACGAGGCCACTCACGGGCACATTGGCAGACAGGGGTCGTGATCGCATATAGAAGATGCATGCGGGGTAAGTAATGGCTATCTGCCCTCCTTGTGTCACCAAGGCTGTCTCGATGTGAGGCGTGTATATGCTACATTAGGTAACTTACATGTACTACGTAGATAGCAGAGACAGGTGCTCAATGGACAGTCCATATGCACACGCCATGCAGTAATCTGGACGTGTGGAAAGGTTACCAAAGTGCACCAAGCCAACCTTGGAAGTGCTTGCAGGTCTCATCGGCTTGCGAAAGGAGGTATAGTATTTGCGCCCAACCCAAACGACAGACATTGCAAAGGACGAAGGGAACTAACATGAGATACCAATTATCATAGTTGGTACAAGATACAGATAGATACGTCATCTAGGTAGTTCATCTTATGGATCGGTATATACTAAGTATGTGCATAGATAGCGAAGTCACGAGCGGTGCTCAAATTAAGGATCTTACGCTCCCATTGCAGTAAATTAGCTGGAAGGTCAGGGTTAGGTACAGCTTGACCCCGCGCCCCGATGCCTAAACGCCTTAGCGTTAGCGCTGGACTAAAAATAGATCCACGGCAGCCTAGTACTGTATTTTCTGCTATGGGCTACTGCCTATAGGTATGAAGTAGAATCGACGCTTACCTACATCCAAAGTCTTTCATACCAAACTCAATTCATGTCTATAAGACCAGAAGCTTATCAACTTCAGCTTCCCAAAAAGAACCTCATGGAAGGACGACGATTTGGAGTACTCTTATTGAACAGCGCATCTCTTTGTAGATGGTGGGGCGAGGCGGGAGAAGGCCGCCCAAAAATGGAACCACATTACTACTTTAAAATCTGAGGTCCCAACCATGAATCATCTATTACACACCTTCATAGCACTGCATCTGGGACATACAAGCACTGAACATCCTGGCATAATTTTGGTGGCTAGCCATCAGATCTCTATATCGCCTCATATTCGATATGTGTATGCAGGCAGATGCAATCACGTAAGACCATGACCCCTTTCCCTAGATCATATACAAAACACGGCAGATATTAGTTTCCCCGCTTTGGACAATTCTTCCGGTCATTTAAATGACGACCCTGGAGAAATTGCTTGATTTAAAGTAACTTAAACCGTTAAGCAGTTTACCTGCGCAGTTCCGATGCTGGTTTACCGTTTACTAACATATTGAACCCAATGAAGTTAAGTGCAACATATTCTTTTATAGAGTTGTTGTTTCCGCTAGCGGAGTAGTAGTTTGCGACTATGTGTTTTCGTCAATTCAAGGCTACTCTAATTTCAACGTTTCCAAGAGAGTCTAGATCAAATCGGATATCACTCCTAGAACTTTCTAAGCCAGCAATGTCGATGCTTCGGATTTGTCAGCTATTTGCCTGGAGCAGACGGCTTAAACTTTAATATTCTTCAGAATGGAAGTATACAGAGCACCGGGCCTTCAACGTCTTAACCGGAAGTCAAACGAACCGAGGCTTGTAAGAGGAAGGATAGGAATTTACTACTCGCTGAAAACCACGGCATGATTAACGGTAGACAACCATGAATCCTGTTCAGGTAAAAAACCTTTAAAGAATATAAGACCAGCTGTTATAGTGCCGTCTAATTCTATGTGGCGGTCTTAGCTGAAGCCCCTGGAGCAGATCGGGGAGCCTCTTTAATAAGCGCAGCACAGTTCAGGACATTGATACCCCTTTTAGCGCCCAGGCCAACAGAAGTTAAGCCGAACTCTCCGTTTGATTTGTATTGGACTATTTGACCCTGCCCTGATGCCTCCCTTGCTCAGTTGATCTGAGTTACCGTCCTCCCTTCCTAGAAATTAAAGGACGAAGGTCAGTGACCAACACTTTGATCCAGGCATCCACTTTGAAAGCAGGTAAAGATAGGTCGTCCCCTTAGCCGGCTCCATTCTTCTTCCTATCATCTCCTTTGAATCTACCATCTTACTCTGTATCTTTTTGGGTGTTGACATGGGACTCCGCCACCTCTCCGTGGTGTCACGTGATAACACGGGTGGTACCGAGGCCAGAGCAGAAACGTGTCCATTATATCAGAGTTCGACAAGTGTAGCTGGACAAGTTCTGCTGATGTGAATTCTTAACTGAGCGTAGCTGATTTTAATGGAGCCAGCTACTAACCAGTGGTGTTGAGTAGCGTTCTTATAGCTGTACAGATGTACATCGCTGTAACGGTCTTCTTTTCATTGTAAGTGCGTAATTATACCAGGTTCTCTCCACCTAGTCACGAGCTCTAGTAAGGTAACATTGATCGTTATGTCCAAGTAATGTTCTAGACAGTTTTCAAAATTTGCTGTCGTCGACTTGGTTATAATAGTTGGCAGATGCTTCAGAGGAAGGAACCATACAGTGTGTCAGAAGGGCATTTGTACTGGAGCTCAGGGCTTGGCTTGCGCTTGTACTTAACATCTTCGCCATAATTAGACTATCTAAAAGATCCCTCACTTTGGATAATGTCTTGCGGCTCTAGAGAGAGCTTATAGGCAGTTAGCTTGCTCAAGGCGATGAAAGAAAGCTCATGATTCGTATCGGGATCATAAGCCGATTGCGTCATGTAATCAGACGAACCTAGAGACTAAATCGATGTAGGCCGCCCCCTGATCAAGGAGCCGATGGTTTGGTTCGACACTGCTCGGTGCAACAGACTGCGAAGACAGCGAGTCTCGCAATCTCAATAACTCCAAACTAACAGCCCTGTATACTGGGCGGATTCGGACCCGATCCGTTGTAGGGCGAGGGGCTTCGGGAGTGGAGATCCCTGATCACCCCACGATCCCCAAACTTTGGCAGCCCCAGTCCCTGTAGCATCCCCACGGGGTTGAGTCTTAGGGCTGTCTCGACCAGTCGGTTCATTCCCAGCCTGCTATGTGGGCCCGATGATAAGGACCTGGAAACGAATAGTTCGGGAACTCTGTTACCGATGAAACGGTCGTCTCGACAGCATGCATAAAAATAAGGCGAAGCCGACCATGGTGGACGGAGGACGTGGAGCATCGTGCGCAGGTGCCAGAGACCTCGAAGCCAGCCTTAGGGAGTCACCATGTGCGCGCGTCTCGTTGCTTTTCCCGCTACCGGGGGTTGGCGGCGGCGAAGATCGATCGGTGAGAAGCTATGAGTATAGCTCTTCTGGACCTGGACTAACGAAATGGTAGACATGCAATGGTTTCGAAACACAAGTCGTCCACTCCAGCCTCTTGGAGATAGTGGGCAACATAAACCACTCCCCTCCAGGTCGGCAACGGCGACTTCGCCTTCAATATCGATAACGCGGGCATGCAAGCCATCATACCGTTCAACACTCTCTCAAACCAGGGCTGACACAACAACTCCCTACCAGAAAATGGGCGCGCGCCATATTCCCAAACAAATATATGCGGGTATGACTGACTGTATGACTTTACAGAGCCAGCGACTATCAAGGTGTGCAGGTGGAGACGCACGGACGGAACATTACCTATGATCCCAAGGACCCGGAATTGCCTGAGATATCGAAGTGGCTAAGCGCGAACCCTAACCGCATTAACCTAGGCTGCATTGGCTCAGATCCAAGCGCGAAACCCTTGCTAGGTCCCTAATAACGGAACCGCGGCATGAACGAGATATCTGGAACGGGGTGATAACTTCGACGTTCAAGGTCGACTGACGAGATGTCAAGGTGCTCACGCAGGGGGATTTCGATTCCGACGCCGGCACTTGCAATATCGGGTCCGAGCTCGTCTCTTTGGAGGACCTAGAAGTCGAACTCGATTTCCCGTACCCGCCCAAGCACAACGTTACCAAGTCTTCTGACTTTGAGATCTACATGGGGACGTACGAGTTCCCGCTGAACCATACTCCCACCCTCGTGGCTGAAGCCGAAGATTTTCGGCGGGGGACGGCCCGCATATACAAGGAGATGGACGAGACGACATACTTCATCAACCTCCGATGGCCGTGTGCCCCGCCCCTATTACTCAAGCGGAGCGAACCCCAAGGCTCGAGCAGAGTGACGACGCATCACTACACGCTTTCCACGCCCGAAGCTCGCCAGTATGGTCGACGGGCGAGATGTCTTTCGCTGCCCACTTCTCACTTGACCAGGAAACTCCTGCTCTGCCGTCTACTATTCGCAAGCATAACACCGCCGGTTGGAACCAGTACTGGAACGAGGGCGATTTCGTAGACCTGACAGAATCGTCGAACCCCGCCGCAGCCGAACTCCAGCGACGCACCATCCTGACGCAATACCACATGGGCTTCAACAGTGCCGCTACAGGACAGCCGCCTCAAGAAAGCGATCTTGTCTACAACGGGTGGTGGGGGAGGTTCCACCTAGAGATGGCCGTCTGGCACTGCACGCACTGGTCGACTTGGGGCCGCCAGCAGTACTCCGACAATATCTTCCCCCCGGTCTATGAGACGCTGATGCCGACCACCGTGGCAAGGACGCAGAACATGGGCTGGGAAGGCGCGAGGTGCGTATGATACTTCCCAACCAGTGACCTTTATCTAGACTGCTCCTTTTACTGAAACGTCCTTCAGGTGGCCGAAGATGACAGAACTCGGCAAGGGCGGCATCGCGCCGGGCGAGACGCGCGCTTACTTGATGTAGCAGCAGCTCCACCCAGTCTACTGTACCCAGTGGCTAAGCTGGCGTACTAGGCGTCGCCGACGCAGGAGACCCTGGAGGGGTAGGACCGCGTGCTGACGGCGACGGCGGACTACATGGCGTCGCTCCCTTGGTGAAACGAGACGACGGGCCACTATGACCTCGGCCCGCCGACCAAGGATGTGACGGAGAGCTCGGGCCCGCTGCACACCAAGAACCTGGCGTACAAGATCGCGTACTGGCGGTGGGGGCTCGACACCGACGCCAGCGGTAAGCAGCCTCTTTACTAGCCCAAGGGCTTCCCTGGCCATTTGTTCACTGTTTTCGTTCCGGTCAGATGATTTCGCGAGACTTACTGTATCCCCGGTGCTGCGGTTTGATCTGGAGGTCGGCTTGAAGACGTCCGACGAGATTGGGAGGCGTACAAGGACGAGCAGATGCGGGGATGGGCGCGACTCGTCCTAGCCATCAACGCCGCGCCGGTCGGCCACCAGATGAATAACGAGTACTGGACGTTCGACGATGCCGGTTACGCTTATCGGTCTGGTCCTAGTAAGTCCTCGATCACCTTTGCTACTCGACCATTTTGAGTATTCTCCTGACCGACTATTCCGCAGGCCCTTCACCGCCGCCGTACTTCCCCGGCGCGGCTAGCTTCCTCTACGCCATTGGCTACATGGCTGTTGGGTGGGACGGCTCCGAGGGCCACGCTCCGGGGTTCCCTAAGGATGGGTCTTGGGTGGTTAAACATCAAGGTGTGCTCAAGGCACTTTGAGACGTATGCCACCAAAATATCGTCTACGTAGCATACTACCAAATTTTGATCGTATTGTATATTGCTTCGGCGTCGCGGGGGACGCTTCGCATCAACATGCGAGATCATGTACAGGTAACTTGGCTATTGTGATTTAGCAATATAGGCGTGCCGTCCCTGATTGCTTTTGGATCGAGTCCAACACGAGGGCGGGATTTGACGGCTCAATAACTGAACTCGGCTGGCTGTTTTGATCGGTTGGGAGCGGAAGATATTTCTCTTCTATCTTCCCCGCGCGAACTTCTCGTGCCACTTTCCCCTCACCACCGGCGCAGCTGCCGCGCTGGTTTCGGGCACAAGTTCAATGGTGTCGTGTATGGTGGCAATTGCCTTGAGCCCAGTCTCCGGTATCTCTGTGGAGGGGGTTGGGGTTTTAGAAGGTTGAAGTAGCATTAAGGCGTTAGATGTGTTCTTCTGACGGAGGCTCCATGATTGAGAGCCGCTCTTGAGAACGGCCGAATTTGTTGACGACTCGAGGGTCAACCTGCGAAGATTAATTCGCAGCCCATGAAATAGCAAGCCGAGCGGGTGAGACCTTACACAGGAGGATTCTCCGATTCCAAGAGCGCAAGCAATTCTGGTGGCAGCTCCAATAGCTTGTAAGCCTTTCCGTCTGGTGCGTGCAGCAACGGGATACCCGCATCACTCTGGGTAGACATGACTGTGTTGTCCTGATCCAGTTGGTTTGAGGATATTTAAATAGAGAACTTCAAAAGATGTAATGTTGATTCGTTAAATACATATATCTAAACTGTGACTCCGATGATACCCACCCCTGCGTGGAAACCGGTTCCGTGGCTTTAGAATTATCGGGGCCCCCGGAACTCTGACCGATGCATATCATATTATTGTGGGGCAGGGTGAGTGTGAAGGTGCAAGTCAAGGCGGGTGTCCCATTCGGGCCACCATCCTTGTTACTTACCCGACCTTTCTTGAATATCGGTCAGCAAAGATTATCAGAGTCAACACCGCATCGACGTCCGTTTCGGAATTATTAGGCTTCGTTTTCTTTTTTTTCGATATTCAATTGCTTTCTTGTTGTCTTCTTTGCAGCCTTGATTGCAGTCTTGATGCAGAGTTATTGACAATTCTTTTTTTTTTTTCAGCTGCTTCCGAGAGGCTATCGATTTCCGTTTCGTGTACACCCCTGCCACGGACAATTCGTGGCCGCAGGATTCCCGGTTTCACCAAGAAAGTAAACAATCACGGCTCGCGCAGGGTTTCCCTTTCGGCTTGGGCGCGCTTGTTTACCTACTAGTCTACGCAAGGAGGGGAAAGCGAGTTTCTGAACTGCAGATTCATACCGACTTATCAGCATTCGATGCGAAGTTTCTGTTTGAGTCGCTTTTGTTAATATCGATCGTTCCTCGACGTTACGTTACGTGGTTACCACTCCCCCAATCGTACCTATCCCGCTCGTTTCCATCCGAACGAACAGCCTGCCCAAGCCCAAGTACACCATGAGAAGGGCCCGCTGAAGCGGCCATGGTTCGCGTTACCGAGGAGCTGGCCCTGTCGCCAGACCATGTCACTCTTTACCAAACTACTGATCCTCTTCTTGGCCACCTGCCGGTGCTGATCTTCCATGGCCCCTCCACGACTGCCAATTATACCTTCAACAGCTCCCGAGTACAGGTGCATGTATACAGCCCTGGCGGTTTTCGGTCCTTTCCACGCCTCACGATATCTCCCAATTCCCCCTTTTACAATGTCGTCAGCCACTTGCCGCGCGAGTTCCAAGGCGACGAGATCTATCGAGCGCTTGCTTTCGGATTGTTCAAGTACTTCTCTGAGTTATCCGACGCTGCTAAGATCTATATAAAACAACAGTATCCTACCACGCGTAGCCGGCGAGGACCAGGTTCGTGGCCCAAGCTCTTTAGCGAACAGCATGCCGCCGATGTCGCCAAGTCCATGGTCAGGGCGGAGAATACACCCGAGATGCTCGAAAAGATCCTTGCCGCTTTACAGACCCAGCATATCAGCAATGTTGACATCGATCTGGTTCTACCTCCCGGTTCTATCGTTCCGTTGCAGCCCCCCGACCTAGAAGACCTACCAGAGGATGAAGACGATATCATGGACCCAACGTTGCGCCAATACGGCATGTACACCCCGCTCGTCAAACTGTTCGGCGAGCCCATATTTCTCCCGACTTCCAGGTTAAAACGCGCTCCCTCGAAGCCTAGCACTTTAAATAGGACCAAGTCCTTCTCTAAAGGGCAGAAGATCGAGTTGCGGCACAAGATGGCAGAACTGGTAGATACGGAGGAACGCTACGTGCTGAAACTGAACGAGTTAGTGAAGCACGTCGCTCCTGAATACAGGGAAAAAGCCAAGGAACGGGAAGCCGGTAGCGTCAGCCCATCAGAAGAGGACGTCGACAAACTGTTTCCCCACGCTTCTGAGCAAATGCTCGAGATAAACTCGGCGTTCGTCGAGGATCTTCGGAAGGTAATGGACGACACCGAGGAAGCTGCCCTGAGAGATATGGATGCGGATACAGCTTCATCGAGAATAGGGGTATTCACGAGTTCGATGGGTAGGACTAAAGATGCAAGCGGGGCAGTAGCAATGGCGAAAGTCATGCTCGACTGGTTCCCTAAGTTTACCGACTGCTATCAGGACTATATACGCGCCAGCCAGAACTTCCCCCAGTTGATTACCTCGTTCATAGATCGGCAGTCTAGCTTTTCACACCGCGTCGCCGCCACGGGAGAACAGCATCTTCGCTCGATTGTGATCGAGCCTGTGCAGAGGTTGCCAAGATACAGCTTAATAATCGACCAGATTGTCGGATGTCTACCCATTACTCATCCAGCACTCCAGCCCATGCTCAAGGCTCGGGATATCATCGCCAATATATGCTCCATGGATGATCCTCTGTCGGATAAGCCCCACGTCAGCTCGCGCTTACGAAACATGATAGAGAATTGGCCCACCGACCTCCAACCACAGGGTCGGTTGACAGTCGCTGCGGATTTTTGGGAAGTCCCAGCTCCTTACCATCTCGGTGGAACAGCGGACGCAGAGTTTGATGTCAGCGCTGGGATTTTCCTGTTGTTCACTGATTGCATCGTCATCGTCAAGAAGGTATATGGTACCAACATTACATCGCGTGACCTATTACGTGAAATCGATAAACCGTCGCCTGCAGGCTTATTGGCTTCCATGACAAATGCAGCAGGGGGTCCAGGGTCCTACGAGCTAGCCTTCGCGGGTTGGCACGAGCTTGCCCATGTCCGGTTCACAGAGTCTTCCGACGGCCGTGCCATTTGGATGACTTCGTCGAAGGAAATGAAAGGCGCTCATGCAGGGCATTATGTTACGAGTACCGCGAAAACGTTACGCTACTTCATACTGCAGGAATCGTATGAGGGGAAGGCTGCGAAATGGAGTGAGGACGTGGTCAAGGCAAGAGTCGAAGGCAGATTCTCCGAGCGAGAACGCGAGGATCCTTCCTGGACATTGCGCTCAGTACGGATGCCCGATACTGGACTAGGCCTATACGCGGCTGTGTTCCAGGAGGGTGTTGATCAGCTTATAGAAGGACGCAGGGAGCCCGCGCCTATCCGTATCGTGGTCGATCATGAGAGAGGCACGAAGGGATCTCCGGTGGGTCATTACGGTATCGAGATCTGCTCCGATGTGCAGACACTAGACATGAGAAAAGTCGTGGTTATCACCATAGGGTTATCTGGGAAGAAGTCGACTGATGAGATCGCCTTAGAGGATTTCCTACCGACCCTTGCTAGGAGGAGTAGGTGTCACTATAATTCCGTATCCCCGCGAGCCCGCTAACATGCTCAATAGTCATTCAGCTACTTAGTACCCAGTTCGACATCTCAAACCCAGCTGTCACTGCGGCATTAGCGTCGTTCAACACCAAAATCCTTCGAGGGCTTAGCGTCTCTAACAGGGTGGAAAAGTCTAGGTCGTTCCTAGCGAGCTCGCCTGTCAAGTATCTCTCCAGCTTCCTTAGTAAAGGCGAAGGCGGCGGCAGCGCTTTAGACCTTTCCAACCCCCCGAAACATCACCGGAGCCAATCGGCAGACCCGGCCGGTCTCTTACCTGCACCCCAGCTTAGCCCACAGCTTAGCCGAAATAACAGCATGAGGGATAGGGATGCAAGCTCAATATGTAGTTCAACGAGAAGCAGAGAGGGAATTCGGATGGGCAACGACGATGAGCTCCCAAATAACCCACTGGTTCGACTTGAACAGACCTTTACGGGCTATGTGGCTAGTCTCCAAGCACGCAAAGGAAATTTTATTGGTCGGACACTACTCAACAGATCCGCGGTCGATGAGCTTTCGGTCAATGACCTCTACAACAAGCTCATCGAAAGTCCCTTCGATATCGAACTTTCCTGTGATATGACTGCTGATGTGGTCTTCACGGCGTTCGAAAAGTTCGTCCGTATCGCCTGGAGAGAACAGATGGGACCCATCATGACAATCAAGGCTCTTGACGCACTTCAGGAGAGATTGGCCAAGCGGGTGCCAGGCGACTTCGCAGACTTTGTGAACTTCTTGTTCTCGGATATGGCCCCGCAGAATCGGAGGGCTTTTGCCGCGCTTGTGAAGTTATTAGCGGACCTACTCGATGGCTGTGGGGACGATGGAGATAGAGGCGCCCTCACGGCTGCATTTGCCGAACTTCTCGTCGACGATGGCTCCGCTCATAACTACATCAATCTACTGGATAAGCTTGTTGAAGACTGTGATCGCATATTCGACGACAGAGCGAGCGAGTTTAGCGCCAGCCTTGGTCAAGGCAGCTCCGCCTACGAATCAATGAACTCGACTATCCGTAGCGGGAGGTCGCATAATGGATCGTTGACGTCTAACACATCTTCCCTAAGGAGAAAACTCGGTTTCGACAATCTCTTGCGCCACCAACACAGTAAAAGTGACGCCGACTCCCGTCCATCGGTATGGAGAACCTTGAGCAAGCAAGGCAGGCATACTCCCACGAACGATCCTCCGGGCACCTTGACGGGGAGGGCGAAGTCGATTGACGCGGGTACTGCCAAATATAGGCGTCCTGGTTCCCGAGATAGACCCCCCATCGCCGGCGCTTTCGACGATCCCGCCTCGCCCTTGCGTCCGCCCAGCTCCTACAGGCTTGAGACTATTGGAGAACCAGAGACCGAGGACGGAAGGCCCGCGACACCGAGGAGGAAACGTCGCAGCTCATTATCCGACCTCCACGACCTCCACGGTCTAATGGAAGCAGCGAGTCTTGAAGACAACGGGGAGCCTCCGCTACAGCCACTCTCTCATATGAGGGACACGTCGGAGAAGTTCAATTCGGGGTCTTCAATTCAGTCCCCACCGAAACTTCCGGCCACCCCAGTTTCGGGAAGCCTTCGTATGCCACCACCCCCAAGGCAAAACACCGATGACTTGTTCAAATCGGTGGTATGGGCGAATACACCGCCGCTACATCGAGGACATGGCAAGACGCTGTCGTCAAATAATATTCCCACCCTAAAAGCCGCCCGAAGTCTTGACTCTGAAGTACCCAAGCCCCCTATGCGGCCTTCATCGAGCGCCGGTAATAGATCTCCGCCGAAATCACCAAATCGACTGCGTCTACAGTCTCCCCAAAAGCTTCGTGAGCGCCTCCAGGTCGAAAAGAAGGCCATTGAGGACGTAGACGCCAGCCTCCAGTCGGAACTCTCGAAAATCGCAGAGGACATGGCGAGAGTGAACTCGACCCTACCGCGCAGTCCGACGGTCGACATCCGGAAGCTCTCGGCGAGCGTGGCGGCGCTCGAGGAGCGGGTGCCAGCGCTCGTGGCGCAGCTCACGGAGCGCCAGGAGCAGCTGCGGCACGACCTCGAGGGCACGCTCCGGGCGGCCGAGGCTAAGGTCAAGCACATTGACCAGCTGTACAAAGAGAGCACGGCGGAGAACGAGCTCCTGTACGAGCGCTTCAACGGCGAGCTCGGCAAGATCGTCAAGGCGCTGCGCGGCAAGGGCCACGAGAACAAGGAAGACCTCATGGCCCGCATGCGCGATGCCAGCGAGGAGACGGCGCGCGTCAAGAAGGAGAACGCGCGCCTCCGGCGCGAGATGGCCAGCCTTAGGGCCCTTATCAAGGGAGCCGCCCCGGGGTCGGGATCAGGAACAGCGGGCGACGCCTAGAGGGTGGTCGCGAGAGTCGCTGCTGCTGCCGCTAATATTACTACTACTACCATTCGGCGGGATAAACGCTTCGGGATCTGCGGGGCGTTCTTCGTGTTAGGAGGGGCTGGCGTTGTGGCTGTTTTGGCATCTGGTTGTCCGGAAGACCTGGTAGGGGGTTCCGTCATCGCATCCGGACTCGGACTCGGGTTTGGTCGCCCGGCGGCGGCGTTGTATAGAGACCTCGCGAGGGGCTGCCGGCTGGATGCCTTGGTTCGAGGGGTTTAGCAGGCGTTTATGCTGCTTTTTGTTTGCGTAATGGAATGGTTTCTTTTCTTTGCGCCCTGGAACGACGGATAGATAGCCATGGACGGACGGACGGACGGACCTACATCTGGCGAGGGGCAGGGCGAACTCACTCAGAATGCATTGTGAATATATGCATGGATGGGTGGACGGTTGTATGCTTGTACGTGTGCATGAATGGACTGTTTGGAATGGAACGGAATGCATCGTTGAATGGATCGATTGGTGTGGAGCTTACGTGTTGCTGTGGTGTTGTTGACGATGATGGTGCTTCATACAGGCCTTTTTTGTATTGCTGTTGCTCTATGCGGTGCCAAGCTCCTCTTCTCGTTAGGCGTGAGCTGGGCACCAGCTACCTACATATCTATATCTATTCGAACTCAAACCTTCCGGATCCATGCTGCGCTCCCTTGCATATTACGAGGCTCTTTGCGTGTACACTTAAGAGTCCTGGAGCAAGACCCGTGTTGCTGTAAAGTACTGAAGTCACCTGGTTGGCCCTAGCAGCCGCGACGGACATCGGTACTAATCCACCCTCCAACATTTCCTTCTACTTAGCCCCAGCCTTTACCAACTCCGTAAACCTAGTCCCTTCCTCTCCAGCCAACATCATCGGATTCCCAACCTCCACGATCTCTCCCGCGTCCATGACAACGACCCTATCAATGTCCATAATCATATCCAGCTGATGGCTAACCGCCACAACCCTGTAGTCCCTGAATTCAGCCCTGATAATATCCTGCATAACACTCTCCGTCCCGCGGCCCACATTCGAGCTCACCTCATCCAACAGCAGTATACCGCCCTCTGAGCCCCCGCCCCCTATCCCCAGATTCCGCGCCCGGACGCGCCGTCTCAGCAGAGAGCGTCCAAGCGACATGAGTTGCCGCTGTCCTGCGCTGAGAGTCCCCGCGCTCAGGCCTGAGTCCAGGCCGCCCCGCTCCTGGACGAACTGCCACAAGCCCACGGCTACAAGGATAGCTTGGCATTCCTCGGGCGTTGAGACGTCGACCGGATCCAGGTTAGCCTGGAAGGTGGACTCGTCGGGCAAGAATATGGCTTCCTGGGGCACTGCGATTATACACTGACGCAACGCGCGCCGGTTTATGCGGTGGAGCGGCGTGTTATCGATCACCGCGTTCCCTGCGGTCTTTGCGAGGGAATCGAGGAGCTTGAGGAGTAGGGCGATGAGGCTGGACTTGCCGCTGCCGGTACGACCGCAGATGGCGGCTTTCCCGCCTGAATTGATCGTTATGTTGATGTCCCGGAGGGCTAAATTAGGTATGCCGTTGGTTTGGTCTTCCGCATTATTCGGAACATTAGCTCTATTTGGGTAACGTAACATTCGTAAAGATATTTCTCTTACTCATAACTCGCGGATACACCCTTCAACTCTACTACGCCGCTCTGTGGCTACTGTTCGGAAGGAACAATATCCTCTTCATCTTTATCCTCCGGCTTCACGTTTTTCGTTGAACGTCTTGAATCTGGCTATCGCTCCAATAGAAGTTTATAACCTTGTGTAGAATATGACAATGCCTGACAGGTTGTCCCAAATTCATGAGTGCAACTAAAGAAGCACCAGTGAAGCCAGAGTTAAAGTGAAGCCGAACGGCAAGAGCCGTTAGGATCGCTGCCATCACCATGACAACGAGGTCGAGAACGAGGTTCAGCCACTGTTGAACCATGGTGAGGAGATACGCGGGTCGTTGGCTGTGGCCGTCAGACTGACCCACTTCTGGACTCCTGCCACCCAGGCCCTCTACGAGTCTCCAGTGAACTTCATAAGGATCACCAAGCCGACGAAGCAGACTATAACAACTCCCATTGGATGCGACGAAGACCGCGCCACGTTGGTATGCATAATATCCAACCAGCCAGAGCAGCCTGGATAATACTCGCCTAAATATTGTACAAAGCCATGAAGCCCATATCGATTCGCTCTATATCTGTACTCATTAAAATCAACGCAGCGTTATCATCGTCAGTTTCGATACGAACTGTTATGGCTTTGATAAAGGTCTCGGTAACTAATATTAACCTTGCCATAATACGCATTCGGTTATAAAAGTACCTGTATTTATGTATAAGTAGCGGATCTTGCTGGCATTTCTTAATATGTTCACTATACCAGCAAAGGGCCGTAACGATGCCAATTCCAGAGTAAATCAGTATGCTGGCGACGATAAGCCGTATTCGACGTTCGCGTCGATTTTCAGGCTTTATAGGTGATCTAATAGTTCGATTGACAAAACGTAAAACCAAGAAGTGCCAAGCGCAAAGGTATAGGAAGTTGGAAAAGGACTTTCATCGTACGCGTTAGTACCTTTATAAGACCAAATTCGTCGCCCTTTAGTTTGGCGTAATCCATGTTTTTAGAGAACTTTTCGTAAAGCGATTTGCCGTTTAAAAAGCTATCGGGGGGGGGGGGGGGGGGGG